>JAJEJO010003759.1:290978-311708 GCA_020662805.1 Glaucomys volans | reverse complement strand
CAAGAGTAATATTTAGCAAACTTTTTTCCCCCGGGAATATTCATCTCCCTTTTGATTCCAGGAAAACCTGTCAAGAAAGCAACTCAAAACAATATCATCTGTTAGATTCAAGAAAAGGAGGCTGAGGCTCTAAGAACTTCATGCAGTAGAAATGTGACAGCAGCACTAGAAGTATAAAATCCATTTTTTATACCGTGGTTATTATAATATGTTATTACTCACAGGCAAGCACAATCCTAAGACAATAATGATTAACTAACATTGTTTTTAGATTAGAAGGACATTTTTAAATGAGATGGACACAGCATATGAGATATTAGAAATTTTCAATATAAGTTTTCATTTTTCTTATATCTTTATATCCCTTCTTACATAACTATATGAATAAATATTAGAATATTGATTTTAATATTTTGCATTATTCATTGTATGATGTTTGACCAGTAATTTTTATTTCATCTATCTCTAATTTATTGTGAAAGTCATGCATTATTTAGATATAAACATATAGTTATGAATACTATATTCTTATTAAAACTTAGATGCATTTTCTTGAAATTTGAGATGGGAAGTAGAACATAAAGACTGTAGTTTCCCAATAATTATTTTAAACCATAGCTCTGTGACTTACGAATTATGTGTGTGATGAAATGTATATTTATTGTAGGTATTCATTTGTTAACCAAAATTGCTTTTTTTTTTGAAACAATAATTTCTTTTAATTATTTACTTATAGAGTGAGTAAAATAATTACTTCCCATTAAAAAAGGTAAATACTTACATTCATACATAACATGTATATGTGAGCATATGCACATGCATGCATATATTCTCACATGCTTCCACGCTTGTACGTGCCTCCTCTGTATTTATTTATTTGTTTATTTAGCGGTACTGGGGATTGAACCCAGAGCTTTGCACATGTGAAGCAAGAACTTTATCACTGAGCTACATCCTTGGGCTCTTCTATGTGCTTTAGATTCTTACGGATGCTTATCCCATTAAATTATAGTTGTCTATTCAAAAAGAGAGTCTGAGGAAAGTTTAAATAACATAGTAGTTTTTCTTTTTTTGTTTGTTTTTCATTTTTTCACTTTCTAAAACAGGAATACTCATTAGTGTCCTAACATATCCATATAAGAATGAAATAATCTCCCAATGTGGGTGAAATTTTTCATGTACAATGGTACTAGGTATGCATCTTTCTAAAAATTCATGAGAAAATACTAATTTGAATTTCATTTTGTGCTTTATGATTCAGAAGAAGTCTGGTTTAGAAACACTAGAAGGCATTATACACCCTTTGATGTAGTTTGAATTTTTAAGATTTAAACATTTATTTTGGACCATTATTTTTTCATAATCTAAATGTTATATTAAATGAACAAAGAAACAGTCTCATCCAGAGAAGCCCACACAACACACGTGTCTCTTTACAGATGTCCCAACATGACTTATAATGATTTATGTGAGATTCACACAAACAATTTTTTGACCCTTTATTCAATTGGGTCACAAGTATAAGGCAGTTCTGATTATGTCTTGCCTCTGTAATAAACAGTTGAAGAGTAAATGTGCCCTGTGGTTTCTTTCTGTACATTTCTAAGTAATGAAAAAGCAACCAATTCCCTTATTGCATCTTCAATCTGATTCAAGTTAAACTTAACTAACATTTCCTACTGAAAGCCTAAAGTTGAAATAATGTTGAGTTTATTGATGAAAGAATGACCATTCTACTTCTTCAACATACAAAATAGGATGTCAAACTGTCTTTCTTGTGAATTCCTTTTTTTCTTTGTTCATGTTGATATCTCTTCTTTGTTCCTGGATCTTTAAATCTTAAAGGCAGTTACAATCCTTGCCCTACTAATAGTGACAGTTCAATAGTCTTCAGTCAAAACCTGTGTCTGTTCTATCGTTAAGGGTAATTCTTTGATGGTTTCTTTTGGAAGATTTGCAGTAAATTAGAGTGCAGGACAGTATTAAGCTTTTGATAAGATAGAAAATCTAGCCATCATTGCTCTCTAGCTTATACTTTACTAAAACTTGCCCTAATTTTAATCATTAGTAAACTGCTACACAGGACTAATCCAACAGACACAAATATTTCATAAGTCTTTATAAAAAGTGGTCCCCTCTTCTCCTATTCAACGAGTCACAAAAATTTAACAAAACTTGAATGCTTAAGTTATTATAGGCACAAAATTGTTTATGTTGTCCTATTTAAGCATTTATTTAAGCAACATAAGTGTTAATTTAGAACACTGCTTTGTATACTCCCCATTTCATGATATTGCTCTATTCAAAAAATTCTTACAGTGTTTTTTGTTACTAGATAAATGTTTTTTAGACCAATCCCAGTAGAGTGAATCATTCTCACATATGCTTGGACAGTCCAAGATACAATAATTGGCAACCCAGACTTCATTGAAAATATGTTCCAAATCCATAACTACCCAGTAATAGTAAGTTTTTATCTTTTGTATTCTTACCATATGCATTTATTTGTGATCTCAATAATTTTAATACAGATTGTTTTATGAAAAGTTTTTTAGAACACATTTTTTTGAGTTGAGAACTCTTAACATCTACTCCTTTTACAATTTTCAAGTATACAATGCATTGTTACTAACTATAGTCAGACTAATAACAATTAGTCTTTATAAACATTCAGAAGTCAAATTGCTTAGGCTTTCTAGATTATCTTCTAAATCTAGGATAGAAGGTAGACTTTTAATCTACTGTATGCTTTATGCAATGTCAAACCCTTTGAAATTCTCAAATAACAAGACCCATTTTTCCTTTAAGAAGAATAACTTTAGAAGGGAAAGAAATGTTTGAACTTATTTTAAAATATATTAAAGTTATTTATTCGCTGCTACACTGAAAAAAATCAAGCAAATGAAATGATATATAATATAATGTAATAAACATATATCCAAGAGGAGACATAAAATTTTACTACTGTTTTGTTTTAGTCAGCTTTTTTGTTGCTGCCACCAAATGCCCTGACAAGAACAATTTTAAGGGGGAAACTTTTATCTGGGGGCTCACGGTTTCTGAGGTCCAAAGACATCCAGCCCCACTCCTTGAGGCTCCAGGTGAGGCTGAACATCATGGTGGAAAGGTGTGCTGGAGGAAAGCAGCTCAGGAATCATCAGGAAGCACAAAGAAAGCTAAACTCATCTCTTAAAATAGGTACCCCAAGGGCACACTCCCAGGTACACCCTACCTACTCTCAGCACTCAGTGAATCCCTTGAGGGGATTAATTCACTGACTGGGTTAAGACTCATAACACAATCATTTCCTGTCTAAACCCTTCTTGCATTGTCTTACACAAGAGCTTTTGTGGGACACTCACATCTAAACCCTTCCACGTTTCATATTGTTTTTGTTTTGTTTATTTTGTTTTATTTTGCTTTTGTGACTTCTTTCTGGAAATATTAGTGCGGATATATTTTAGAAGCTAACAAGAAGTTCAGCTGCATCATATTGGAGAGTTTTCTTGAAGTATTTCTGTACTGTCTCATGGGTCTAATGTTTTCTGTAGTTCGATCACAAAGAACTTAAGCTTCAGGAAAATCTAAGAGAATATTCTCAAAGAAAAAGAGACAAAGACAAGATCTTGACCACTTCCTTACACTTTTATCACTGCTTAGTTTCCTAATAATTTACAAGAGATGGATGTTCAGAAGAAACCTCGGCTTGTTTTAGTGAGAAAGTTGATGAGAGATAATCTAACCTTGCGGAATATTTAGAAAATAACTCTATTTCAATACATATGACTTGTCTGAGGAAGAAAGGGAAAGGAAGATGGTTTGGAAACATGGACATTGCCTTCTTCTAACAGTAGAAAGACTCAGCCTCACTTTAAGGTTTGCCCACTACACAATTCACACATGCATTTTTTTTTTTTTTGAGGGGGCGTTGCCTGAGATTGAACTCAGGGGCACTTGGCCACTGAGCCACATCCCCAGCCCTATTTTATTTAGAGCCAGGATCTCACTGATTGCTTAGTATCTCACTCTTTTGCTGAGGCTGGCTTTGAACTCATGATCCTTTTGCCTCAGCCTCCTGAGGGGGATTCGAGGTATGCATCACTGTACCTGGCTCACACACGCATTTTATTCACATACACAAGTAAAGGACTGTCCACATACACAGCAATCCACAGTTTATATCAGAGTCCAGCACTGGTGCATGATGAAACTATGATTGGTATTTTTGGTTCACATTTCCATGCTTGATGAAAAATAATGGCAAAGATTTCTATAAAAGTTTATATAAACTATCATTCCAAGTATATTAAACCTACCAAAATAAAAATTAAAAACAAAAAAACCTTTTGACTACAGTTTCTCAAACCATAGTATTTAATTTTCTATAAGGAATTGAAGTACTTTGATAACCAAGAATGTATTGTCTAGACAGATGTTAGTCATTTAAAATAATTTAATACAGTTACAGATTTATAGAACAATTGTATTACACAAAATAAATTTTTGTCATATTCTGTATTTCTTCCTGAGTTCCTTGAGCTCCTATGTATTTTTTACAATAACTTACATGCATTAAAATACATATTTTGTGCTGTAAAGTCTATAAGTATTGCAAATATATACAAATAGATGCAGTGATGTATTCACAATTAATTTCAAAGAAATTTTCAGGCTTCACTCTAAAATCCCTCTGTCTTTCCACTTATTCAATCATCAACCCCTTCTGTGAAACTTCAAACACCCATACAGTCTCTATAGTTTTGTCTTTTCCATAATTATCACATAATTGAAATATAGTATGTGGCATTTTCAAACTAAGTTTTTCACTTAACAACATACATTTAAGATTTATCCATTTCATTTTTTTTTATCACTGAATGCTATTCCTACATTTGAGGGCAGCACAGTTTATTCACTCATCTTGTCATTTGTTATGGTTTGGATGTGAGGTGTCCCCCAAAACTCACCTGTGAGACAATGCAAGAAGGTTTGGAGGACAAAAGATTAGGCCATATCCTTAATCTAATCAGTGAATTAATCCCTGGGGGAATTAACTGAGTGGCAACTGGAGGTAGGTAGGTTGTGGCTGGAGGAAGTGGGGTTCATTGGGAGGTGTGGATATGGGTTATATATTTGTATCTGGCAAGTGGAGATCTCTCTCCTCCCTGATCATCATGTGAGCTGCTGCCCTCTGCCATATTCTTCTACATGATGTTCACCCTTACAAGGAGCCAGGAGGAATGGAGCCAGCTTTCTATGGAGTAAGACTTCTGAAACTATGAGCCCTCAAATAAATCTTGCCTCCTCTACAGTTGTTCTAGTTGGGTCCTTTAGTCACTTTATTTCTTTAAATTTAGGATTTTTTTTTCTGGTGTTGGATATTAGAAAGAAATTTCAACATTACATAGATTTTCTTCAAGAACTTGGTAATTTTGTGTTTTAGATTTCAAATTAATTTTTGTGAAAGTCACAGCTTGTTTCTAGGTTCATTGTTTTTATTTATGGATGTTTAGTTGGTATAACACCCTTTGTTGAAAAGAAAATATTTAGTTAATTGCCTTTGTTTCATTGTCAGACCATTAGACCATACTGATGTCAGTCTACTTCTGGAATTCCTATTTTCTTCCATTCAGCTCTGTATCTACCTTTGGTCAGACATAGTTTGCAATACTATAGCTTTATTGTAAGTGTTAAATTCAGGTAGTATGACCAATTTCTCCCTTACGGTATAGGGAGAAAATAGCTATTTTAGAACTTGTGATTTTCCAAAAACCTTAATGATCTGTTGGTTGATGTCTTCTCTTGGGGCTGCATAATGCTCATCGCCACATCTTTTCACATGCCTTGGTGCTGACCCCTCCTTTTCTCGCATAAGGACAGTTGTCATTTGATTTAGGGTGCACCTTCATCCAGTACAATCTCAATTCTAGATCCTTCATGTATTTTTATCTTTAAGACTGTTTTTCCAAACTATCATTGCATTCTAAATTTTGGGATATGTCTTCTTTGAAGTTTTTGTTATTTAATCCACCAGAAGAATTGTTCTCTTACTTTAGTCAGGAGATTATAGAGAAATGATCTCATTTTTTCCTTAAATTTTTCTGGAATTCACCAATGAAACAATTTAGATTTAGTTTCTTACATTTTGGAAAGTCATCTAAACATTAATTTATTGTCTTTAATAGATTTAGGGCTCTTCAGTTTATTTATCATTGTGCTCATGTTGGTAGTTTATATCTTCAAGAGATTGGTAGATTTAAATTTTTAAATTGTCAGTTTTGTGGTAATAAAGTTCAATAATACTTCCAAATTATCCTGTTAATATCCATGGGGTCAATAATGATGATGGGTCATCGGTAATGTGACTTCTCTTTCATTTCTTTTCATTTTTTCTTCTTCCCAGCACCAAGGGGTGAAGCCAGGGCTTTGCACATGCGAGGTGAGCACTCTACCACTGAGCTACATCCCCAGTTCCCTCTTTTTCACTTCTGATTTTTAACAATTATTCTTTTCTCTCTTTTCTACTTGATTGTCATGACTTAAAGTTTGATCAGTTATATATTTTCCAAGAAGCTTTTGGTTTCATTTATCCTTTCAGATTTCTCTTGCTAATTTCATTGACTTGTGGACTAATTTTTATTATTTCCTTTGGTCATTTTAGCTTAAATAGCTCTTCTCTCTTCAGTTTGCTAAAATGAAAGCTTACATAAGTGATTATCTCTATCTTATTTTCTAATATACACTATTAATTCTATAAATTTGTATCCAAGCACATTTTTATATATCCCACAAATGTCCATAGAATATTTTATCATTTTCATATGTTCAAAGTATGTTACAATTTTTCTTGAGATTTATTCTTTGACTAATGGAATAGTGGGAATTTTCTAGCTATTTTCCTGTCTTGAATTCTCATTTAATTCCATTGCAATATAAAAACATATTTGATAAAATTGGAATTATTTTAAGTTTTTCCATCTGTGATTTCCACTCTGATTTCTACCTGTGTCCAATGTGAGCTGGAGAAGAACACATATTCTCTTGTTAAATGCAATATTCTTAAAATCTGCGGTAGATCAAGTTGATTGTTAGTACTTTTCAGGTCAAATTATATCTTTATTAATTTGATGTCTGCTTGGTCTGTCAGTTACTGAATCATGGAGGATATCTCTTGTTATCTCTTCTTGTAGTTCTATCATTATTTTTCATGCTTTATTTTTCCCCCACAGTGGTGGAGTTTGAACCCAGGGGCACTTTATTCCTGAGCAACATCTTCTTTCTTTTTTCATTTTTTATTTTTACAGTGGGTCTCTCTAAATTGCTGAGGCTGGCTGGCCTTAAACTGGTGATCCTCCTGCCTTAGTTTCCTGAGTGGCAGGGATTTCAGATCTGTGGTGCTATGCGCAGCTTTTTCATGCATTTGCATGCTCTGTTTTTAGGTTCATATACATGACGGATTGTTATGAACTCTTGGCGATAGGCCACTGCACCAGTATCTAATGCACTCTTTTATCCCTAATAAATGTCTTTATTTTTTAAGTCTGCTATGAGTGAGATTAATATGATTGCTTCAGTTTGTTAAGTCTATGCTGCTCCAGCATTCTTTTGATTGGTATTAGCATGGCATACTTTTCCCAATTTCTTTATTTTTAACCTATCTTATTTTTATGTATAGTGATTTTTCTTACAAACATTCTTATTTCATTATTAGCAATCTTTTAATTGCTCAATAGTACATTTACTTTTATAAGATTATGCATATAGTTTAATACATATCTACCATACCTGTAACTACTTTCTATTTGTTGCAGTTTTCTTTGTATTTAAAAAGTTTTTCTCCTAATCTTTGATTTCTCAAGTTTTAACTGAACATTTCATGTGGTTCAGTTTCAATTCTCCATTAGCATTATCAACTAAACTTTAAAAATTTTACTAGATGCCTTACAGTTGCAATATACAATCTTACTGTTGTAAAATAAACCTTCATTTAATATTATATTTCTTCATAGATATTTAAATTACATTTTGAGAGCATATTTCTAATTATTGCCTCCCACCCCATAGGCCATTGTGCTGCCCTTCATTTCACTTATATATGTGCTATAAACATCCAGTACATTGCAATTATTAATCTGTATAACCCATTTGAGATATAGCACTAATGAGAGAAACAGATCTAATTTTACGCTCCCTTACCCTTTCTCAGGTGCTTTCTCTTTCTTTATGTTAGTCTGAATCTCTGACTCACTTAACATTCCCTCTCCCTCAATTTTTTTAAAATAAAGATTTATTGAAGAATTTCATTGGAATTTTGATGGGAATGGCAATTATGAAGAATTCAAGTAACAATAAATTTTGTTGAGGATATGGGGAAATAGGTACACTCAGATGTTGGTGGGACTGCAAATTAGTGCATCCACTCTGGAAAACACTATGACGATTCCTCAGAAAACTAAGGATGGAGCAACCATATGACCCAGTCCTTGGGTATATATCTAAAAGATTTAAAATTAGCATCCTACAGTGAGCAGCCACTTCAGTGTCTATAACAGTGCAATTCACAATAGCCACACTATGGAAAAAAATGAGGTGTTCTTCTACAGATGAATGGATAAAGAAAATGTGGTATATATACACAATGGAGTGAATGACTTTATGGCATTTTCTGATAAAGCAATGAAACTGGAGACTGTAATACTAAGTGAAACAAGCCAGTCCAAAAGGTCAAACATCGAATGCTTTCCCTGATGTGCTAAAGCTAATCCAAAATAAATGGGGAATAAAAAAGAATAGAAGAAAGATCAGTGGAGTAGATGAAGGGGAATGAAGAGAAGGGAAGACAGAATAGGGAAGGACAGTGGAATGAATCTAACCTAACTTTCCTGTGTACATTTATGAATATACCACATTGAATTTCACTATCATGTACCTCCAGAGGACACTAATTAAAAATAATAATAAAAAAAAGACTATAAGTAAATAGCAGTAGAGTAGGGGAATGGAATTGGAGAGGAAAGAGTTACTGGAGACTGAATTAGAACAAATTATATTCCATGATTTTATAATTATATCAAAATGAATCCTAATCTTATGTGTAACTACAAAAAACTAATTAAAAAATAAAAAGATCTCTTGAGGGGAAATATCACTGGCAATGAATGTCCTCAGTTTTCATTGGTTTAAGAAAGAATTTATTTTCTAATCATTTTAGAAGAGTATATCACTGGATGGAAAATTACAGTTTAGTATTTTTATTCTTTATTTTAACTTTTATTTCACTTTGATTTCTCCATGGTTTCAGAGTACAATGCCAACGTAATTCTTAGCTTGTGTCCTTTTGTAGACTGGGTATATTTGTTTCTTTGGAATTTACTCAGGATGTTTTCTTTGCCTTTGGTTTTCCTAGTTTGACTGTGATATACTTAGGCGTGAACTTTTTTTTTTTTTAATTTCTCTTGCTTGGTGTTTTCTGAGCTTCAGAATCTATGATTTTACAAGCCATTACATTTGGAAAATATTACTTCCATTACTGCTTCTGTACCTTGCCGGATTTTTATATGTCTGAGAAGAAACTGGAAGTCTACGCACGAAAATTACAAATCTAGTAAATCACAGTTAGCTCATAACTAGATTCTTAATGATTTTTTCTTTACTTCATTACACTATAAAAAGAGAAATTAATTTTTTAGAACTAGCTACAAAATTAAGTTTCTGGATACAGGAAGATGATGGTAGTTTTTAAAAGTTCTATTTAGTATACATAAGCACTAATTTTATCTTACGATGAATTCAGATAGGAATTATCCAACCTTATCTCCACCTTAAATTTCAATCCTATACTTTAAGATCAAAAAAAGGACAATTATTTTGTTTAAAACCTTTATTTTTATGTGTCAGTATTCCTTAGGCATTATTTCAATGAAATTGAGGAAAGATTGTTTTAGTAACATGGTTTTATTTATGTTCAAGGCCAAAACAATAGCATCATATTTTCTTTTTAATATGATAAATAATTATAGAATTCATTAAATTCAGTGAATTTGCTAACTTCAGAATACTTTTATAAAGGGCACATTAGAAATCCAAACTGCAGAATCAATTTGACCAAAGAAACTGTTCTCTTTTTCTTTTCTGACTGATGATTCTATCATTAGCATATCTAGCCATATTGAAATTGAAACTGGCTCATGAACACATTTTTTCTTTATGCTCTGGATTAAAGAGACTCTGAGTAATTTCCCTTGTTACTGAGTTTAACTTGGAGAATCAGTTATGTGCCAATTGAAGTTTTGTTGTGTAGTCTCTTCATTATTCATAGATGGCCAAAGCTCTTTTTTTCCCTTTCACTTCTCCACTAGAGATGATGTAAACAATCTGACATTTAAAATTTATTTTTCCAGGTATTTGCTAATACATGGACAGTCATGGCAAATGTGTGTCCATTCAAGCAGATCAATTTTATGAAGTCGTTTTGACATCTGAATAATACAATATGTGCATGTATTTTTTTAACTAGTTATTAGAATCCACTGACTCCCAAGCACCTGCCACCTCATCCTAGCTAAACATTTGACCTGCAGGCTGAGCTCTCTTGCCCAACAGACTCTGATTATAGAAAGATAATGAGGCTATCTACTCTTTACTTAACATGTAAGTATAAAACCATGTTCAAAAATGTTCCCTGGTTCTGATATTTTATCTTTTGATTACTGAAACCCTATAAGATGATTGTTTTCTAAGTTGTCCACATTATTCAATTTGGTATAATAATCTCTAATTATTTTCCAGAAAATTAATTGAACTTTAAGATATATACTAGCAGTTAAATAAATAGGATCTCTCTCTTTCTGAACTATCATAGCATATGTAGCCTTTATTTTGGTCCAGATCATTTCATTAATCTAGAAATAGGTAGCCTGGATAGTAATGGATGAGCACAAGGTGGGAACAGCGCCACTGCACCCAGGAGACAAGAAGGAAATGCGTGTCCCAACATGACAATCTTTATAGAAAGAAGGGAATTTGGCTGTGATTCATTCTCATTAGGTGCTGAGTAAAAGTGGGTTCCAATTAGTTCTAATTAATTTTTGTCCAATGTTGGAATGATAAATAACCTAAATTCACTCACTTTCATTTCTAATTTATAAAATTAAGGCACTAAGTTTCAGGTTAGCAAAATCCATGTCTAGGATTGAACTTCTGTGATATAAAACTCTATAGTTCATGCATAATATGTAGCATTTATTTTCTCCAACCACACTACTACTCACACTACTACTGTTAGTTAACCCTGAGAGTAATTATATTAAGATCATATTACACCTTCCATTTTTATGCTTCATGAACTTCACAAGTACTTTGTTTCATTTAGTCTTTAACAAACACCCTTAATGAAAGGGATATTATTTTGAAATCATATTACATATTTGAAAAAAATATCTCATTGGATAGCTCAAGGCAAATCATGAACCAATAGTGAAGCACACCATGTTTCAGAAAAGATTAATATTTTAAAAGTGAAGAAAAATAAATCTTTGCAAAACAGAATATATAAATGTTTACAAATCATAATCTAAATAGAACAATGTTTAGTTTTAAAATTCATATGGGAATTGAAGTAAATTAAATCAATTAATAAAAATTGTATAAATAAAATTAGAGGAGAAATTCCCTACTTGTTGGAACTTTTTATGAAGCTATTTTAATTTGTGTGTTATAATATTTTCAAAGCAACAGAAAAAAGTGCATTCCAAATGAGAATCAAGAAACATATCCCATATAGAAGGAATTAATACATGATGTATATATTTAAATCTGTAGTAAGCCATATTTTAATAATCAATATGACATAATAGTTGGTTAAATAATGTGTGGACCATAGGAAAAATGTTAGAAAAAAGAATTCCAGATTTATTAGCTACAATAAAATAAAAAATGCAATCAAATAAATTATGTAAATATCTGTAAAATCATGATAATCTTGAGCAAGATAAAAATCTAGAAATTGTAAGGAAATATTTGAACGTTAATTACTAAGAAAAAGAGCAAAAAGAACATCACCAGTATTGTTAATAGAAGAGAAAATAATGAAATATTTTTCAGTAAGAGAAGTATTAATAATACAATAAACATTGGTATATGAAGTAAAAATTACAAGTGAATTATTGACAAAGTATATAAGGAGGTAACATTCAAATAGTAAAAAAAAAAACAGAAAAGATGTTTAAGCTTGGGAAACAAAAAGATAAAGGGAAGTAAATGTATATTAGCTGATAAAAGTTAAAGATATTTAATTTAAAATTAATACATAAAATATAATTTAATAACCAATGAGCTATACATTTATGTTTTAGAGCTTCTCAAAGAAATAGTCCTTTACAAAATTAAACAAATGTAACTCAAGTCCTACACAAATGGACAACGACCTTGTAGATAGGTACACAAAATGCATAAAAGAGTAATATTAGTATCTGTAAAAGCACAGAAAACTGAATATCCATAATAGTAAAAAAAGTGGTATAAGATCCTAGATTAGACAAAGAACACTGATCAAATTATATTGCACCCAAGAAAAAAACATCAGTTTATCTTACTCTTACAATATTTATAAAGTGTATTTTATAACATCACAATTTCATGGTTGTCTTGGAATAAGAAAAATCATGTACAAGAGAGAGCATCTGGGGAGGTGGTCATTTTTATAGTTTACATTTTGTAATAATTTTAGTTGTACACATATTATTTTATATTTTTATATCATAATCAAACATACAGAAAGATACACAAATCATTTATAGTACAAAGGAACATTGTGTCTTTTTATATAAAAAGCTATCATAAGGAAAAGTACAAATTGTTATTCTCCACTTATTTCCTACCAAAAACATTATACAGATTTAATGCAATTCCTATTAAAATCCCAATGACATTCTTCATAGAACTTGAAAAAACAATCATGAAATTCATTTGGAAAACTAAGAGACCCAGAATAGCCAAAGCAATCCTTAGCAAGGAAATTGAAGCAGGAGGCATCTCAATACCAGATCTTAAATTATACTACAGAGCAAAAGAACAAAAATGGCATGGTATTGGCACCAAAACAGACATGTATGGAATGGTACAGAATGGAAGACACAGAGACAAACCCACATGAATAGTTATCTTATACTAGACCAAGGTGCCAAAAACGTACATTAGAGAAAGCGTAGCCTCTTCAACAAATGGTGGTGGGAAAACGGGAAATCCAGATGTAGTAAAGTTAAATTAAACCTCTATCTCTTACCCTGCACAAAACTCAACTCAAAGTGGATCAACTTTGCACTAGAACACATACCTTTTTATTTTTTTTATTTCTTAGGGAAAAAAAAAGAAAGCAAAACAAAACAAAAACTACTTTTGACTCATGTTTGGAATTTGACAATTCTACAAATCATCATAAAATATATATTAAAATGCTATTATTATCTCAAGCTCCTGTGATTCTGTTGAGGGTGAGTCTGGAGATCATGAAACAGTTTCTCTAACTTTTCTTTCCACATTTTCTCTGCAAGAGAATATATAACAATTAATTCATGCAACAAGTAGAAAATGCAAGTAGACCAGTTTCGATGAAAGAAATTTAGAAAGTTATACAGCATGTAGACCTCTTGGGGAGTTTCATTCTTTTTTTTCAATTGGTTCTTTTTAGTTATACATGACAGTAGAATCATTTTGATATAATTACACAAGCATGGAATATGTTTAATTCTAGTTAGGACCCATTCATGTAGATGTACATGATGGTGGAATTCTCTGTGATGTTGTTAGTCTTAAGCCCTTTACATGGATGTTTTATAACTAAATTATCACACTATGCAAGGAAAGATGGAAAGTTGCTCATTTTATGATAAAATATCTTTGAAAATGGTGACTGATCTTGGACATGACAATCTCATTTATGAACATTCACATAAATAGTTAAAGTAATTGGGCAGCAAAAATAAATAAGTTGTATGTTCAAAGAATGATTTACCTAGAGTGAAGTTTGACTTAGGAAAGTCTTAAACAAGTGAAAAATTGACAAAGTATATAAGGAGGTAACACCCAAAGAGTAAAAAAAAGAAAAGATTTTTAAGCTCTTGAAACAATCAGATAAAAGGAAATAAATGTATAGTAGCTGATTTTAATACTAGAAACTATACTATTGTGATTCATTGCATTATTATTCTTATTTACACTGACAGAGCCAAATCCCAGAAATAGTCTGAGATTCAAAGTCTGAAGGGAGGAGTTTATGAAGAGAACAAACAAAGCAGTTTTGATACCTGATCAAAATATGGCCACGAGTTATGTGTTATGGATTCTTGCATTTTGTCTCTCAGGGCTGGCTTAGTATCTTCATCAATAGTCATTTAAAACTAAAATGTTTTTAGCTGAGTGCACAGGTTGCCTTGTCAGCTCTCAATGAATGTGAACTTCTGTTCTCATTGCCATCGTATTTAAATAATTAATTGTGAAATTAATTTTTGCATTATCTAACCATGTAAAATTGATAGAAGCTCCATGAGAAGGAGACACCACAGCTTACTCATGACTAGTGTCCTGAGAATCCAACATGGTGCATTGCACAAAACAATCATTTTTTTGCAATTAACAAATAAAATTGTATGCATTTATTCTGTACAACATAATGCTTTGAAGTATATATCCATCATCATCTCTTAGTAGACTGTGGAATAAAAGAATGCTACTGGAAGAGAAAACAACTTGTGTTCTTGCTATGAGACAAAGTAGCACCACAAAATTGACAATATTTCACATTTCTTCTCATCTCCTCTTAACTTTTCTAAATGAAACTAGATTGTAACCTGATTTTAGAATAATCTAAGTTCTATATTTAAAATCCTACCAGTTAATACACCAATATTTGATTTTGCTATAAGTTATATATTAAAGTCCCCATACTTTTCTTCCTTCTCTTTGATTATAACATTTTTCCACGCTACTTAATGATTCCTGTTGTCATAGAAGTATGTGTTAGTCCTTGACAACAATCAGTTTTTCACAACTGAAATTCCAACAAAATTGCTCCTGCCAAAATCATAAGAGGTAATTACGTCCTCAATCAAGTCTTCAGGTCTCTCTGCTCATCCTACTTGACCATTTGTATATATTTTATTACCTTACACTCTCTTTCCTCCCAGAGATGCCTTTGTTTCTTGGCTTTAAGATACATCCTGGGTTTCATTCTACACCACTGGGTCCTCAGTTTTCCTTGCTTCTATGCATTCAGCTCCCTGGCCACTAAATGCTGGAGGCATCCAGAGTTCAGTCATTCAATTCTCCTTCAATCAAGTTTAGTCATCCAGTTTTAATGAATTAAATGTCATCTGTACCAAAATGTGTATCTCTAAGCAACCTTTCTTAGAACCCATGTGTTGAATATCCGATTGCATCTAACAGCTCCACCTCTCTCAGATAACTCAAAAATTACGTTTGAAGCAATATCATGACTACCAACACTTACTTCTCCCCTGCCTCTCTGCCTAACTTTTCCTTCTCTGCTTTAATAAAAAGGCAATCTCTTTTTTCTGTTTGCTCAGTCAAAACACCTAGAAATCATCTTTCATTTTCTTCATTTTCTTCCCTCATTTCTCTTTAACGTATCAGCAACTTTAGGAAGTTTTGCCGTAACTTCCACCATGTGGCTAGATTTTGAATATTTTTCATCGCATATCTAGCATTTTGGACATGACTGCCATCTAGTCATATATGAAAAAATACAACAGGTTTTCATTACTTGTAATCTAATCTTTTATGATCTATTTTCAATATGGAAGCGAATATGAGCCTTTAATTGTGTGATTTATGTTGTCACTACCTACTGAAAATCTGCAAAAGCCTGGTTTCTCATGTGATTTGGTTAAAACCAAGGTTTTGTGATGGCCTAACAAGTCGTACATTGCCCTATCCTGCCACTTTCTTAATCTCCCAGCCTACTACTCTCCCCAGCTCATTTCCTCCTGTCACCCTGACAGTTTTGATTAGTTTTAAACATATCAGACACATTCCTGCCTCAGGAGCTTAGCCTGGAAAGCTTTCCTAGAGATAGCTACATGACTTCTGAAGTTTTTCTTGCTATATGCCTCCCGCTAAATTAAACTTTTCATTATTTTTGCATTTAAAGTTCTGGCATACTCTCCTCTCACACACCTTACTTTTCTTTGTATTTCTTATCGCCATAGGACATACTGCTCGCTTTTAGTTCTTCCTCTTTCTTTTTTTTTTTTTAATTGGTTGACTTTTTTCCTCCAGAGTGTAATCTTTATGAAAATGAATTTTGTCCTTATTTTGTTCACATTTTTATTTCCAACCTGGCCCATAATAGACATTTTATAGTTAGTGTTTAACTAAAAGAGATAATAAGAGAAGAAACTGGTGAGTGCTTCACCTAGATGTGCAAGTATGTCACCATAACAATGATTTATAGGATACATATCTGATACGAAAAAGGAGCAGCAATTTTTAATTAGGGGGACACTAGGATCAAAGTCATATGACAGACCAAAAGTAAATAATACTCATGAATTAACTATGGCAGGATTCATTTACTATGAAAATGGAATACCACTGTGACCAAGAAATATATAATAGTGAGAATCATTTTCAATAGAAATCCTTGCCTAGAAATTGATCTTCAAGTTTAAACATTTATGCATTAAAAAGTACATATATGTAAAATTTCATTATCAGACTATGATATGAAGTAGCAATCAGTTAGAAACAACTTAAGTATTCCTCAATGGAGAAGTAAATAATAATTTATATAATATATATCCTGCTAATATCATTCTAAAGAAAATATGTGCTGATAGGAAAAATCTACTAAGTAGTTACAAAGGAAAAAAAAACAGCTAAAATAAACATAAAAGTGTGATGTGAGTGCTCTAATCTGTATTTAAAAGAAATATCTGTTCAATGTATATGTATGCTGGAAAAATGTTAGATGTTTCTATGGGGAGGTTAAAGATGTGACAGATCAGTAGTATATGACTTTAAATTTTTACAATATGTAATCATACATCTCATGCATCTTTGACAGTGAAAACATATTTATTTCTTTTGCATTCCTTTTTAGAGCAGAAAATGTCAAGGTAGGTTCAATGTGTCAGAAATTTTCAACTTTCAAAAAAATTAAAGAGTAATGAATACATTCACAGAAAAATAAGTTGCAAAGATATGGAAAGAGGAACCTCTTCTGTGTCTAGAAACTGCTTATTTTTCATGTGAAAATGTAGAATGTTTTTAAAGATTATAGACAAATAAGCAAAACACTATTATCACTGTTCTTTATGGATATAGAATTTATCAAATTCTCCTCTTATTCTTAATTTTCCTACTAGTTATATACATATATAACTAGTATGTATATATATGTATATATATCTTTGTTTATTTTATCTCTTTATTAATCTGTATCCTTCTTGTCTTCATTAATACAGGTACACCCTTCTATTTAAAGAACCCCTTTCTCAGTAGCAATCACCAAAAGCAATCCTAACAGCAAATAAGAGAGAGGCGTTAATGAACTGAAAATAACACTTATCTGATTCCCCAAAGAGTCTAACACTATCACACTCCTAACCTCATCTCCTCAGGAAAACTGACTAAATACTGTGAGAACATTTAGAACTACCACAAGTTTCCTAGTTCCTAATATAATGACTTCCAGACGGCTTTCTATGAGAAAATACTGGCCAGAGAGATTAAATTTGCAATTCAATTTAGAATATGTGAAGTTTTTGGAATATTAATCCCTATTGGTGATAATTCAATATTTAAAAGTAATTATGTTTACCCATTATCAATAATGCATGGTGTTTTTAACAGAATTCTTTTGCTTCAACAGAATGTTTATGTACTCACAAAGGAAATACATTGCTTGTGGAGAACAACGGGATGGCAGAATATGAGTTCTCTGTGCTTGTCATCACCCCTGCAAACACTATTTTAAAGAAGTATCCATTCACAAAAATACCTTGACAGGAGGTAAAGAAACAAGATGATAGAGTATATAGCCTCGTTTATACCTCGTTTAAAAAAGAACTAAGGAAAAAATCCACATTGAATAGGGCAGGAAGGACAGTTTTCCCTGACCCACGGCACTCTCCTCCAACTCCAGGCAGCACGGAATATAGAAAGATACCCTCTATGTGGCCCAAGGAGGAAGGAAGCAACAGACTTTGCCTAGGAGTCCTGCCCTTATAAAACCCAGTGCTTCTGGGCAGGTCTCAGAGGTGGAGGCACCAGTCAGTACTTGACTGAACTTCAGGGACTGTTCCAGTACTCAGTCCAATTGGCAGACCAAGACTCCAGACTTGCCTGGTTAGATTCAGTCCCCAAGACTGCCTTGCTATCTGATTCTCACCACCGGGCCCACTGGTGACCCAGTCCCACTCCAATCTCAGCCAGTCTCCAAGACAATTACCCAAGCCCTATTCATCATGCTATTTTCAGACCTTTCTTTGAAACTGGTTTACCAATTACAGGCTCCAGACTGACCCAGAGCTGGGCCCAGCCAAGCAACCAGACCTTCCAGGCTGACTCCTAAATCTCCCACAACCCAGCTCACAAAAGCAAAAGCAAACAAACAACTGAGGCACAAAGTCACTTTGTAACTTTCCAAAGATCACAAACCAAAGTAAAGCTGGAATTTGAATTCAAAATCAGGTACCTAATTAGTAAGGGTTACAAATATTTCTTAAAACAAAAGTCAGATTTTAGCAAAAGGCAAAAGGGTAAAACGGAATTCCATCCAGAGTTTGTGAAATCCTTTGGAAAAATCTCATTTCCTTGTGATTTAAGAATTCGTCTTTAATGCAATAGCTGTAAGCTGGGCATAGAATTTCTCCCAAAGACTCATATGTTAAAGGCTTGGTTGCCTCCCGAGGCACTATTGGAAGGTGGCAGAATTTGTGGGAGATGGTTGGTACTCAGTTTAAGGAAGTTAGGTCTTTGTGGTTGTAGCCTTGCAGGGGAGATTGGGCACCCTGCCCCTTCCTCTCTATATATCCTGGTCAATATGAGGTAAAATTCCTCCTCTAACACATACTCTCACCTCAACACAAAAGTAGCAAAGTCCTTGAAACCATGAGCCAAAATAAATTATTACTTCTTTTAGTTGATTTTTCTCACATGTATTTTGTTACCGTGATGAAAAGCTGATTGACCTAACAATCAAAAGAATTAGAGTAGAGAATGAGTCCAAAAAGCTCCAAAGGGTCTGTCTGGTACATTGGAGAGAGGTGAACTAGGCAGGTACAGGTACTAACTTTCCTTAATAGAACAGGATCTTTATCAAAGGAAAGAAGAAATATGTAAAGAAAATATCATATGTATTAACAATTGCTAATTATGTAGTTTTGGTTTTTTTGTAATGACATGATACAGACTAGTTAAGAAAATTACCCCTTTCTGAGTTATATTGATGGCAAAGATTAGAAAATGGTTAGATGATAATGACACAGAAATTTTGTAAATGGAGTTAGGAGCAGAGACACCAAAAAAGTTGCAAGCATTTACTTTGAAATACCTATGACATGTGCCAAGAAAAAGACATGTGAACTAGAGGATATATGATATATTTGATATATGTTTTGTTGTGTATGTGTGTGCATTACTGGAACTCAAAGCTCAGTATTTGAGAATCATTTATATATGTATATATGTATACATATATATGTATATATACATACATATATATAAATATTAATGTATAATGTATATCATTGATTTCCAAATACTGAGCTTTATTGTGTATGTATATATATACATATTTTATATATATAATATATTCACACACACATATATATAATGTAGAATTGCCATACAATGTATATAATGAGTACATGTGTGTATATGTATGTATATATATATACATACGTGTATATATATATATACGTATATATATATATATATATATAAAATGTAGAATTGCCAAAGTAGATCAGATCTCTGAGAGAAAAAGCAGAGAGTGAGGCTAGCTCAGAACTGAGCCCTGAGGAAAGCCACCAATAGGAGAGTAGAAGATTGGAAGGTGCAAAGATTTTGGAGTGTGGCTGGAAGCCTCTCTAGAGTTGGAATAAGCTGTGGAAGAGAAATTTAAAAGGGGAGTTAGTTTAGTTTAGGGCTGCTGAAATCTTTAAATTTAAGTCATTGACACAACCAAACAGGTAATTTATTGCCTTGAGAAGTACCTGCAAATTTACATGTGAGTTGCAATATGAATGCACCCTGCAAGAAGCAGAATAGCATGAATAGGTCTTTTAAGAAGTTTAGATATGAAGTGAAATAATTGTCACAGAAGAACATGGATCAAAAGGTTTTCATTTTACTTGGCTTTATGTGTTAATGTAGCAACTCAGATACATTTAAAAGCTCCTGGCAAAAATACTGCAGAAATGAGAAACGTACAGGATATCTAAAAAAGAGAATCCCAGAGAATGGAAAAGGGGAGATACATTTTTGGCACTTTGGTTTCTGACAAGAAAGGAAACATTTTTTCCCTTTTTGCTGCTGGTAATAATTTATATGTTGCTCAGATGCAAGAAAAGTTGAGGGAAAGAAGAAGGATTTTCTAGGTCAATCCCTGAAAGGAGAGAAAAGTAGACTTGAGCAGGGAAGGGACTACTGTGGGTATATGAAATGCAACCCAGGACACAGAAAAAAAAAAGAAAGAAAGAAAGAAAGAAA
>JAJEJO010003759.1:255443-290878 GCA_020662805.1 Glaucomys volans | reverse complement strand
AGAAAGAAAGAAAGAAAGAAAGAAAGAAAGAAAGAAAGAAAAATTGGGTGGCTGCTGCACTTGAGACAACTCATGAAGAAGAACAATATCAAATGATGTAAAGAAGTTCAGAGATCATCCTCCCTGTAAAATTACTGCTACTGCAACGTTCCCACCACAGTCTGGTATTGGAGAGGAAAAGGATTCCTGTTGAAAGGATGGGCTGGCTGCAAAATAATAGGTAAGAAATTTACTTATCATAAAGAAAGATAGGAGACAGAATTATCTTTTGAAGCAGGGACATGACCCATTGAGCCGTCCTTAAGGGACTGGCTCTAATACAATGGAGGAGCCTGCACTTAGTTTAGTTATAGGGGTTCAAATCAAAGGGGATCATAGGAGCTTCCTAGAGAAGCAGGAACCGGTGGAGGTAAGCAAGCCATTTGTCTATAGCAGGTCATTCCCACATCTGGGGCCTGCATTCAAACTCCAGCAGGAACCAATTCCTAGGGTAACCACGTATTTCAGGCAACCACAATTTTCAGATTTCTTCAAAATTTGAACAATTTTCCATAATTGTGAGTTCTGAAAGCCCTATTTCCCTAATAGTTCAACCAAGCTTGGTTATTTTTACAGGCCATGAATGGCACCCTGCACAAAGTCACACTGATATACCGCCATATAGAATTATGTTCTGTAATGTTTAAAATGCTCTTTAAAGACGAACCATTTGGAGTCATTATACTAAAATGCCATTCAGTATTCTAGAATTCCATTACACAAGCATAAACTGGCATAAGTATAAAGAATTCTTTTCACAATTAACGGAGGTGATGGCCCTGAGAACACTGAGATAGTGAATGAAATGTACATAATAAGAAATTCCTCTAGGATTTACCTAAAAATAGTAAAAGTGTATTTTATAATTTCGTTATAAAATTACTATTAATTATATTTTATTAATATCTAAAATTAATAAAATTATCATAAAAAGGGGTAATAGCCAAGCAAAGCTATTTTCTGTCCCATTAAATCTTAAACTAGGAAGGCAATGATTAAGAGTCAAGTAGGTAGCATAATTCCAAATTGGGAATCCTGGATTAGTAAAATTAATGTGATAATCATGGGATACAGCTTTCTATAATATTAGCAATGACTGATAATTTTGACTTAGTAATATGAAGCAATTAATAAGTTGTACATACTTTTGGATAGTATTTGTAAAAACTGTACATTTTGATCAAATATGCTCTTTAAAATTTACAATAGAAAATGCAAGCAAAACACCCAGTATACAACCACAATTATTCTACTACAGCACCTCACCCTGTATAATTTTCAAGCATTAGAGAGGTGCTGTGAGCTGAATGTTTGTATCCTCCCAAATCTTATTTTGAAGCCCTGATCCCTAATATGATGGTATTTGGAAATGTGATCTGTAGGAGATCATTGGGATTTAGATGAAGTCAGATAGGTGGGACACTCATGATTGGATTAGTGGTCTTATAAAAATAACATGACATGCCAGAACTCCTCTCTTTTTATCTTTCTCTCAACAGACAAAGAGCATTCGAAGGTATCTGTTGTTTCTGCCACCCAGTCTATGGTATTTTGTTATGCCAACTGAGCAGATTAAGGCACTAAGCATGTTTCCCTGTTGTTCCTCAGGAGTATCTAGGGAGGAGAGAGACCAGACCTCAGAAAAAGAGGCCTGTGATAAATCAACAAAGACTGGTTTCAAGACCCAATCACTCCAAATACAAAAGAATATAATTATCAATGATTGCATTAAAGCAAAAAGCATCTTGATCATTGCATCTTGCCCAATATGAACAAATATTAATGGCTGGAGGAGTCACCTGCAGTGCACAAGAGGACAGGAGTTGGTTAAATATGAGGAGATAAGCCATGACTTAAAAGTTTCTATTACTGAATCTATAATTGTTTTTTACTGAATTTCAACAGAAGGTGAGTTTAGGATCATACTATGAATTAAATGAACTAAAGAAATTGTGCTTGTGAATCTTGAATTTAAGAACTGAGATTCAGGGCTGGGGATATGGCTCAGTTGGTAGAGTGCCTGCCTTGCAAGCACAAGGCCCTGGGTTCAATCCCCAGCACCGCAAAAAAAAAAAAAAAAAGAACTGAGATTCATATTGTTCTAAATTAAATATGGTTGGATGAAATATATACATTTTTAAAGAAATTTTATCTACTTGTTTTTCTGCAAGTCTTTTGATTATGGTAATTGTGAAATATGTAAATACATATGTATATGTCTCACATATATACAGATAGCATATAGGTACATGTAAGTGTATGCATATGTATAAACATATGGATATACAAACAAATATGGAATATATATATTTAATATTACTCAAAGAATCTGCATTTTGTAGCTACTGCAGATAGTATTAAATCAGTCATGAAAATAGAAAAATAATTGAGATAGCCTTTTATATTGATATACACATTTTTGTTTTGTGTAGTATTTCTATTATATGTAGTAATGGCTTGATAAACAAAGAAAAGGCTCAATTAAAATTTGTTTAGAAGAGACAATTATGTAACAAAAATAAATACTGAAATTTAGTAACAAAATAAGAGTAAAAATACATTCTTCAATAAGCCTGGAGATCAATACTGAGAACAAGTCAAATTTTGCAGAAGTAAAGATTAAGCTATTTTAATAACAATTTGGATTTACTAGAACTCTCCATTTCCTGAGCTCTCTCTGTTATGTATCATGTATATAATTGGATATACACATATACTCATGTTGTTTTGTTCATCTCTGTGACCAAAATACCTAACAGGGACAACCAAAGGAGGAAGAGTTTATTTTGGGTTCATGGTTTTAGAGGTTGAGTCCCTAATCAGCTCACTCCATTGTTCTGGGCTTTAGATGGAGCAGATCATGTGGAGGGTATGGCAGAAGAAAGCTGCTCTGCCCATGGCAGCCAGGAAGTACAAGAAAAGAGAAGGAGTCAGAGACATATGTAGTCCAAGGGTATGCCCTCAGTGACCTACTTTCTTCAGTCACGCCGAAGGTTATCACCCCATTAGTCCACTCAAACTATTAAGCCAGGAAAAGGATGAACACACTGATGAGGTTACAGTCCTAATTACTGAATCAAAATCCCACCCTCTCAACCGTGCCATGTTGGAAATCATGTTTCAAAGGATGAAACTTTGTGGTTATGTTTCTATATCCAAATCATAACATTTACCAAAAATATATCAATTCATATATATGCATAAATAATTAAATGAGCATATATATGTGAATAATACATTTCACTTCGATATATAAATCAGAAAATAGTGACTATGATAATATAATAATGGAAAACGAGCATTTATGCTTCATGGCAGATATCAACTTAAAATGACTGAAGAAGTTCAGTGAAGTAGGATACACATGCTACTTGTTTCAGCAGATATCTCTTGAATTAATTGTTTGACCTATATAGAGTCATTTAACACACTTGTAATGCATTATCCACTTATGTAAAATAAACTCTATGATCTTGAATGCCACTTCATCTTTTTTTTGTTTGTGGGGTGTACCAGGGATTAAACTCACGGGCACTTGATCACTGAGCCACAACCCCAGTCCTATTTTGTATTTCATTTTGAGACAATCTCATGGACTTCCTTAGCACCTTGCTTTTGCTGAGGCTGGCTTTGAACTCGAGATCCTTCTGCCTCAGCCTCTGAGTTGCTGGGATTATAGGTGTGGGCCACTGCGCCTGGCTTGTCACTTCCATCTTTAAGATTACATACACCTAAAGTAGGGGTAAAAGTGTTCGATTCCTTGGGATTTTGTTCCAGTTATTCAATGGATCACATCTGTGTCAGATGTTTCTTATCTTAAACCTAATTTATTTTATTTTGACATATGAATTCTAGAATTCTTTCTTATAATAATAATGCTCTCCAAATTCTATACATATTCTTATCCCTAACAATAAGAAAAGTCAAAATGGTGTAGGTAACATACATAAGTCATTTATAAATTTTATAACTATAGTATCTTGAGTAAATACTTGGGAAAGTTTGGATGCCTTGTGGACTTAACTAATAAATTCTTCTAACAGGTTCCAAAGGCTTAATTTACAATCCTTCATTCCTCATCCACAGTATTTTCATCTCTACAACAATGTTGACAAATCTACTTTTGTGAAAGGTTTCAGTTTGTTTTTGGTGGAACAATGATGGATGATTTGTGGATGGATGTCCGAGTCTAGTGATTCTTGTATTATAAAAGTTACCAGACAGAATGAGAGATGTTCTTGCTATAAGTTTTCCTTTTATGTCATTAATAGTGTTTTCAGTCAGGATAAATATTATTTCAGGTCTTTTATTGATTTACCAGCTCATGTGTTGAAATGTAGACTTCAATTCTATTCAAACTTTGAATTAATTGGAGGTAAGTAGAATTGCATGATGTAGGTAAGTGAAAAATGGCACTACGAAAGTGTTGGTTACTTTTAAAAGGTAATGCATATCAAGAAGTAGAAATTTCATTTTAATTTGGAAATCATTAAAAGATTGCCTAAAGCCATGTGTCTTGTTTCACAGTTTGAAACAAAATCTGGTACTAAATTGCCTTTAAAAAAAAAACTATAAAATCATTCTTGAAAATTTGATTGTGGTAGAAAAGTTAATAAGGGGGACTTGAGCATCAAAACTTTGATAGAGACAGAAATTTTAAGTATATAAGGGGACATCTTTGTGTTGACACCATGGATCCACATATTATTGGATGTGATTCCAATCACATTGCCATCTAAGAACTAAATACATTACTTGGTGAAATAGCAAACATATCTGTTTAAAACACAATTTTAGTATCCACATATTTTCAAATATACATTCAAAGATGATTTAAGGTATCTCTGCCAAAACTTATATTCAATATAATTTTAGAAAAGATATTACTTACCCATTAAAACTTGAATAAAAGTGTCTTAGAGATGTTTTGACTTTTTACTCATCAAAACAAGGGAAATAGCAATATTTATCACAACAGGATAAAAATAAAGACATGCTTTGCGGAACAGTTTACTAGGTTAATTATAGTCAAAGAGAGAGAACAGGGTTGATCTTTACAGGCAGTTCATGATAACTGAACCAAAGTGGTCAAGTGGATAAAACACCAGTAAAAAGGATGGAGAAGAACAAATTTAACAGAGAGAGAAAAAATAAACAAATATAAATGTTTCAGAAGTGAAAAGCATGATGAAGAAAAACAAAGATGGTAATAGGAGCAGCACTTTTAAAATAGATGATCAGGAAATGCCTCTCAGATGAGGTGGCAAAGATACACAGAGCAACTAAGGGGCCAGGTCATCTGATATCTATAAAGAGTATTTTGGATGGAAATTGCACCAATAGTGCTAATTTGTATCTATTTGTAAAAACATGCTCTTTTTTGAGATCAATACATATACACTGACAGTATGAGGAATTCTTATAGATGGGTTATTTTACCTTAAAATCTGGTAATATTATTCCACAATGTCTAATATTAAAATTCTGAAAAAGAAATCATTCCTAAATCCATGTGCAATAACTTGAGTATGAATAATATGCACATATATTAATATGACCTTTTACAAAACCACTGTACAAATATAGTTATTAATCATACTACATTATTAAAGATGAATATCATCTATGTGCCAGGCAATTCACATATATTCTATACTTTCTTCTATAATAATCTATACTAAACAATGATTCAATTTGATTATATGGCTACTTACCTGAATCGCCCTAGACTTAACTCATACACACATGCACACAAGCACATCATTCTCAGCCCAGAGCAAGGCTGACTAAAAACAAGTACTGAATAAATATTTGTCAAATGAACTGCTGTACAAACAATTAGTGCACACATGTGTGAATGAAGGAAAACAAATAACTGATGATCTGAAGTGACAAACCTATCATTTCAGAAGTATGATCTATACATATATGTGTTCTGGCCAATTCAACCATGATTGAGCATCCAGAACGAATTGCTTAGTAACATTTCATTTCATAGAAACAGATGCATAGACCACTGTACATTTTTTATTGTGATATTGAGGAAAAATGTATCATTTTTCAAAATTATACATTGTTTTAGTCAGCTTCTTCATTGCCACAAACAAAAGATCTGACAAGAACAAATTTAGAGGAGAAAAAGTACATTTAGCTCTTGGTTGCAGAGGTCATAATCCATAGATGGTTGGCTGGCTACATTGTTGTGGGCTTTAGATGAGGCAGAACATCATGGCAGAAGTGTGTGGTAGAGGAAAGCAGCCTAGGTCATTGTCAACAGGAAGCAGAGGGAGAGCTCTTGCTCATCATGGACAAAATATATAACCCAAAGGCAGGCCCCCAATGACCTACCATCTCCAGCCACACCCTACCTGCGTACAGTTACCGCCCAGTTAATCCCTATAAAGAAATCCCTGTAAAGAAATCCCTATAAAGAAAGGATTAATCAGATCTCATAATGCAATTATTTCATCTCTAAACTTTCTTGCATTGTCTCACACATGAGTTTTTTTGGGGACACCTAATATCTAAACCATGATACACATTAAATAAAAGGAAATTGACACAATTGAAATTTATGAATCTTCAATCTATATTGAATATATAACAAGAATGGTGAAGAAAAGCTCTGAGATATTCTCTCCTTCATAAAGGAACAAGAATAATTGCAAAAATTATAATGATCAGTTTTATTACAAATGTGGATGTTAACCAAAATCTTATCAATGTAGGATTCTTTACTGAAGAAAAATAACTAAAATTGGAGAAAAAAACTACAATTGGATGTATAAATCAGCTTTTCATTGCTGTGACTGAAAAACTTCACAACTTAGAGGAGGAAACTTTATTTTGGCTCATGGTTTCAGAGCTCTCAGTGCATATGCAGCCAATTCGGTAACTCTGGACTTGAGGTAAGGCAGAGAGAGCATCATGATAGAAGAGCATGGCAGAGGAAAGCCACTTAGCTTTTAGTAACTGAGTAGCAGAGATATATCAAGAAGCCAGGGACAAAACTCCAATTCCAAAAAGCATGTCCCCAGTGAACTACTTCCTCCAACCATGCCCCATCAGCCTACAGTTTCTACCCAGTTAATTCATCATTAGACCAATCCACTGATGAGGTTACAGCCATCTTAATCCAGTAATTTTATCTCTGTATATCTCTGCATTGTCTTATACATAAACTTTTCAGGTGACACCTCATATCCAAACCATGACAAGTGATTAGTGGAGGTTCACTCTATTTTAACTTGCCCTGGTCATATTTCCCCCTCTTATAGGTTCATGGATGCCTAGAAATCTCTTTACAGCCCACATTCATGGTGAAAATCAGAAGTCTGGTAAGCAGGGGAGGGGAAAGATAGATCTTGCAGTTTTTTTAAAGTCTGTCTAGCAAGAACTATTATTTTATCACCTGACTGACGGTTTCCTGGAAGACCCTGTCTGTATTCAACATGCGTTAGTGCTTAACCAGTGTGAAAAACCTTTCCCCAGGAGATCAAGCATGGGCATACATTAAAAACAAACATGGGCAGTTGCTGAACTTCACTACTTGAAATACTGAATAAGAGCTGGGGCAAAAAAATTACTAACCAAAAACCTTTAAAGAAAATTCCCAGTAATGAATGCAGTCAGTGGTTCTCTATTCATCTACAGGAATCAAAAGAACAGGAGCATGCAAAGACTTTGTTCCCACCAGGACAGTGTGCACACTTAGAGAGATCTAAGAAGGCTCAATCCCTCCCATTTTGTTTACCTTGAGAATAGGCAAAAGTGAGAAAGCAAAATTTAAAGGAGCATTGTCACCTGTCAGGCCAAATAATGAAAATAGAACTCACCACACACATAGACAGTGTCCACAAACAATTCTACTGAATATTTTTTTCTTTGTGGATCACTTTCTTGGATTTTGTTTTGGTCTTGTTTTAATTTTGTTCATCTTACAATTTTTGACTAAAAATTTGCCATTTTAAAATAATATAAAGCAATATTCTTGATATCAGCACTTCCCAAGTCTTGTCATTGCTATTTATAGTTGTTGTATGTGGTTTAGTAAATTTTTTTGTAAATCATGTCAGTTCTGTATTCTTTGTCAATAAGAAGAAAGTATTACATACTCCAGTAACTGCCTGGAGTCAGTAAGATTTCCAGTGTTGGCCCCAAGCAAGTATAGAGGGTGAACTTACTAAATGAAGACATTAAATCAAGTATTTCAAATATGTTAAAAGAATCAACAGAAATGATGTATACTGAACTAAAAGAAAGTATGAGAAACTGAATCTCTACAAATGGACAGTGTATAAATGAGATAGAAATTATTTATTAAAAGAACAAAATAGAAATTCTGGAGCTTAAAAGTCAAATAGATGCAATAAAACATTTTACTAGGGAAATTTAACAGAACATCTGAGTAGGAAGATAAACAAAATCAAACCTAAATGATGATGGTCAAATTATATTATCCATTCTGAGAAAAATACTTTCCCAAGAAATCCACAAAACAGAACTAATAACCAGGATTAGTACCTTTGCAGGATATGAGATCAGTATTCTAAAGGTAATTATATTTTTTTATAATAGGAAATGAAGAATTGAAATTAAGAATTAAGAATTCCATTTATCATAGCTTTAAAAGATTAAAATATTCAAGAATAAATAAAAGAAAGCAAATTATCATTCATACTAAAAACTAGAAAACATTATAGGTGGCCATTGAAGAACATAGAAATAATAAATGCAAAGGTATATCATATTCAATACTGGAAAACACTTTGTTAACTAGCCAGATTCTCCAAATTATTCTATTCGGTTGAATGCAGTGTGTGTAAAGATGTACATATAGAAATTAAATTAATATGAAATAAAATTAAGAGTTCAGAAATGAATTCTCACATTCATATGCACGTGATTTTCTACAAAGGTTTCAAGATGTTTGCAAGGGAAAAGAGTTTTCTTTTCAACAAATGATAGAACAATAGTCTATCCACATGTAAAGTAGTTAATTTAGAGATTCACATCACACTATGTTCAAAACAATTAAAAATTAATGATAGTTGTAAAGGTAAAAGATGAAACAAAAAATAATAATAATTGAAGAGACCACTTGAAACTCAGACTTCCTTAAATTTTATCCATTGTATGTTGTAGGCTTCCACATCCCTTTCTCACTTCCTCCCTGTCACATGCCTAAACACGTCATAGTTCCCCACTTTCAAAACTCAGCTATAAAAATATTGTTCTGATTTTCATAGACAGGAATGATTTTTCATTCCCTGTAACCCACATATTAGAATGTCACATATACTCATATTATTATATTATGTTTTATGAACATTTTTCTTTCTAGATTATAGAAACTTAAGGACAGTATTGTGTTTTCTAAGTTGGATGTTTAGCATCAGACATTGATAAACACTTGAGTATTTTATGAATAAAATGAAATCAATTAGAAAGCAAATTTGGTGATAATTTATTCTCAAACATATAATTTTAATGTATTTATTTGTTTACTTGTTGCTTACATTGTTGCAGATAATTTGAAGGGTGTAAACCATGTGCCCCAATGGAAGATACTGGAAATAAATGAGAGAAAAGGTCACAAGATCACCAGTCCAGCTCTGATATCTTAAAGACTTAAACATGAAAAACTAGAAAGACTTTATTTTTAGTAAAATAATTGTGAAATCTACATTCTAAAATTACAACACCCTAATTCTTAGGCTAAAAAAAAATAGTAGAAGAATTTATAGTGCAAGAACATTGGTAAAACTGTTTTTAGACAAGTACACTTCCCTACATAGTGCTGTTTGTTAAACTATTTATTTTTCTCCTATGATAATTTCATATTGAATCTAGATTTTTCAGAAGTCAATATATGATTTTTTTAACTTAGTTGGAAAATGGAAAACAGAAATAATTTAGTTCCACATTATATAGTAGCTATAAACATTCAACTGATAAGCATTGGTTTCACTTCAAAAGGGAAGAAATTTCCATGTTACATCCAATATACAATTCTGGTAGCTCCCAAGGGATAAATGGTGTTATAACAGCAAGTTACTATGTTTAGTCTCTCTTCAAATTGCCATTTCCTATATATCATCTGTTTTCTGATTTTTCAAATGAAACAGAACTTGTTCTTAGAGTCCCTGATATCTCAAATGTACAGATATTGACATACAGGTTCAGAGAGCAACAATACATCTACCTTAAAGACAACAGAAGGTATTTAATATGAGGCTGAAATAAGAAATATTTAGATCTGAAAGATGGTTGCCCTCTGAACCCAGGAGCTTTATTTCAGGTCTGGACAATGATTGTGCAATAATAAAAAAATTACATGAACTCTATTGGGCACATTTTTTTATTATTATTATTATTTTTTTTATTACTTTGTGTGTGTGTGTGTGTGTGGTGCTGGGGATTAAACCCAGGGTTGTGTGCACACGAGGCAAGCATTCTACCAACTGAGATATATCCCCAGCACCCATTTAATACTTATGACTTTCTATTGTCATTGTTTTCTTTTCTTTCTTTTTCTTTTTTTTTCTTTTCTTTTTTTTTTTTTTTTTTTTATTTTTTAACTTATTTTTTTTTTTTTTTATTTTGCTCATTTCCCAAAAAATACTATGCATTTAAAAATATTCTTCTATGGCATTACAGATAGACACCGGATGTGATAGCCTTCTTCCACAAGTGTGTGCTTTCTTCTTACTAACTTTTTGGCTTACACTTTTCTAGGAAAAAGAAAAAAGTTATTGCCTACAACTATAACTTTTTATGTTCTGCTGTGCTCTTTAGTCCCTGAGGGAAAGCAATATCTGGAAGTATAAGAGAATGTTTTGAAAATTTTGGAACAACAAAACTCTGCAGGGTATGTGGACTGAGTTGCAACTCTTCTCTATTCCTCACTCCCCAGTATACATGCCCTGTACAGTCACAGAGGGATCTATTAGGAGAAAGACACATGGGTCTCAGCTTGGAATTTCTACTTGTGTCCGATATCTAGGATGCTGAAAGGCTACGAAGTTATCCATCTGTTTAAGTAAAATTCTTTGTTTCTGTCATATCTGATGTTAGCATTTTTGAGAGCAACACCATGATGTCCTTTCTCAGTTATTTGTGACATTTTTTGCTGCAGGGGTACTCAGACTGTTTATCACACCTAAAGATACTCTCCACAGGTGGCATTTGTTCATGTTTCTGATGGGTTTACCCTGAGGCACAATTGAAGATCTTATCCCCCTGTGGCTCAGCCACAGCAGCAAAGTAATGTCAGGAAATATAGCTACATATGATATAGCATCATGTGAATCAAATGAATCAGATTAATGAACCATTGTTTCTGCATACTATATTTACTGCCTAATGTGAAAGATATCCAATAACACTATAATGATTATTCCTATGCTGACTACATTTTTTCAATGCTGACTATTAACACAGAGCCTCAGACCTGCTAAATACCCACTCTACCACTGATCTACACCACCTTCCTTTGGTGATTAATTCTTAGTTATTGTCAGTGTTCTACAAACAGATCATAAATCAGTAAGTAACAAGTTCAGTACTGAATCAACCTGGAATAGGATACTACTAATATATTATATTGATATTAATAATGTGGAAACCAGTGCAAATAATCTTTGTTCCTCATTACAAAAGGACAGAAAGCTTTATTTTTTTTCTGTCAGTGTATGCAATCAAAATATATGTAATTAAGGACCTACTCTGTGTTATTCACTACTATACTAAGCACTTATAAAAACTTAATTAGCAAACCAAGTAGTCGTACTGATGAAATTCTAACAAGAGAAACAAAAACAACACATGTTATTAATAAAATAGTAGATGATAACATTTTAGGATAAATTAGAGCTTAATAAGAGATACGGGAATATTTGGTGAGAAAGAGAAGGTGACATTTGATTTAAGACTATTAAGAAAAGATTAATCAGATACCTGAGAGAAAAACAATCCAAGCAGAGAGATCTATGAGTACAATATATACAATGGATATTTTCATGGAAATATAAGGAAGGTCTTGTTGCTGCAGTAGAGAGAAAAAAGAGTAGGCTAAACCACCAATATCCTTGAAGACCATTGAAAAGACTGCCTTTTAGTCTGAATGATAGGAGAAGCCATTGTAGGACTTTGAGCAGAAGAATTAAATAATTTGACTTGAATTTCAAATGGATTATCCTACTCTTTGTGTTAAAAATAGGGGAAAAGGGATACAATTGACTGGCTGTTGTGTGCATGCAAGTACTAAATGGTGTTGGCTTGAACAGCAATGATAGCTATGGAAGTGGGAAAATGGTGACATTGTAGACATAGTTAGAGCCAACTTGCTACAAAGATCACATTTTAAAACTTAAGATATCAAGAAATACATTGATGCCAAAGACTTTTTTTTCATTTAATATTTTGCTAGAGTTCAGAGTACAGAGAAAATACTGGTGCTATATTCTCTTGGAGTTGCTCTGATGAAAACTACATTTGTCAAATCATTAGTATCTTATTCTCCCGTCAGAAACTCCAACTAATTTCTTGACCACTACATTTGGAGTGGTACTTTCCATCTTCCTTATTTCCCTTTCATCAATTCTTATTTCTTTCATTGTCTTCATTACCATTTAACAGTATATTTTTATTTCCTTATTTTAATTTTCACTTCATCAATATAAAGCAACACTTATGACAAGAAGATTTTTTTTATTTTGTTTTTTGTTTTTTACAAACCAACTGAACTCCAGTATCTAAAATAGTACCTACCATAAAAATGCTAAGTAATTTGCTAGACAAATATATTTATATACTTCTGAGGCAGAATCATTTTTTCTTGAAATCCTGTTCTATTTATGAATCTTTTAATTATGACACAAGTTGTTGTCAATTATATTCAAAGGTATTCTAAATAATTAAAATAGAAAATATCTTCTTTTTCAAGTTAGCTTAATAAGCAGTTATAAGATGTTGGCTCTTTGACATGGTTGTTAGGTTTTCTCCCAAAGTTTCTTTGTCAATGCAGGAACATTACGAGTTGCAATGATTAGTTTATGAGAGCTGCAACCTCATCATGTCATCCTACTTTGAATAGACTGACTGGTTGGTAACTCTGAGCAGGTGGGGAATGGCTGTGGGAGGTGGAACACTAGGAGTGTGCCCCAGAAGGGTGCATCTTCCCTGAAACCTCTTCTCCTCTCTCTTTTTGTTCACCATAAGAGAAGCAGCTTCCTTTCCCCATGATGTTCTACTTTTCCTTGAGCCCAAGGCAATGGAGTCAGCCATTGGACTGAAATCTCTGATACTGCAAGCCAAAATAAACTTTTTCATATTTTATAGGGATATAGTTTGCACAGTATGAAACATGACAGACTGATTTTGCTTTTGCAGTTTAGTTTTTATTAATACACAAATGTGTATTCCACACCATTATTTTACCTATTAGCATTTGTCATTACCTAATTTTTTTTTTTTTTACCAATGTCATATCATTGATACGTCATGGGCAAATACTCAGTAAAATCCTTAAGCTATCAATTCCTCCTGGTTTGTGGTAGAATCAAGGCAGGCATTGTTTAGCATATAGTGTTTGTTCACATGAAAGATTGGAGCTAGGAAAAAAATAGCTTCAGGTATGAAGTCTGAAAAACATGTCATATTAGAAAGCTAGAGTTCTGTTGAAACAAATATTTTAATTGTGCACAGAAAGCTATGGGTCTGAAATTTACTTTTAATGCTACTGATTTCCCTGATTTTCATTTCTACTTTGGTATATCCTCCACCTTAGCTTCTTTCCTCACACTTTCATGTAGAGGTCAGCTGAAGCTATTATAACCTGTGGGAGTATCAAGGGCAGTAAGAGAAATAATAGACGACTAACATTAATAAAGTCTCACGAGGATGTTAATCATCATCCTTGATTTGATAGAGGCTCCCTGAATTTTCCAGGACCTTCATAGTATTTTTGATATACGAGTATATAATGAAATGAGTATATAATGAAATATTTACATAAATAAAACTCGGCAAGACAAATTATTTGAAAACAAGGGAAGAGATGATGAGAAAGCTCTTGACAAATATGTGAAGACTTGAGAAATTCAGTGAACTTGTATGTTTTTCATTTTCTTTCTTTCTTTTTTTTTTTTTTACACCCATGGGCTTAAAAAGTTTTGTTTCTAATCATACAAATTAAATGTTTTGAAAGGAAATAAGAGAAAAATGAATAAACTAACTTCTTGTTTTAAGCAAATATTAGAAAATAATGAGAACCTACTAAAAAATTTAAAATAAAATATATACCCATTTTTGTTACATGGAAAAATAAAAACTTAGAGGGAACACTAGGAAATTTATCTCATGGCCAAACCATAAAATAAGAGAAAAATTGAAAAAATAATAGTAACACACAGGAAGCTGAAAAAGGTAATTTAATCCCTATCTGTTCTTCAAGTTCCTGTTTTTGTCTGTCTGCAAGAGTTTCCACTTGCAGATCCAGCTGACACTTAAAACAAAACATGTCTATAACATGTTCGTTACTTTCTCTAACTCATCTGTATTCCCATCACTGTCAATACTATCATTATACTCCTGGCTCAGAAAGGGCAAAAATAGATAATCATCTTTGATTTCTTCTTGTCCTTAGTCAGCCATATCTCATCTATCAAAAATCTCTTTCCAAAGCATCTTTCAAATTTTTTACCTACTTTCAGTTGTTGCCATCAGAGCCATTTACCATGTCATAGACGCTCTTCTACAGTAGCCACTGTAAAAGTGTCACTGCTGTCAAACCCTATTTTCTTTTATTTATTCAAACAACAAAGCAAAAATCTTTTTTTGCTGGTCCTTCCAAGTTCAAATCTGTCCCCAATTTATGCCTTTGAAAAAATTAAAACCATACATAATTTAAGTCCATTTAAAATAAAAAAAAAATACTGTTTCTCTTCTCTTTCCTTCTTTCTTCTTTCCTGCATTCTCAAATACTCAATTGGTTACCTGAATGCGATCACCAATATGTATTTTTTCATATCTTGAATTTCTTGAATCCTAGCCATACAATTAAAAGCTCACAATTATCTTAATCTGCAGGAACATGTTCCTAGGTTCCTTATACATAATACTCAACCTCATAAATTAGATATTATAATTATTACCCCTATGACAGAAATGGAAATTAAGGCCTACACAAGGCTAATAAATGGTGGAACCTGGGTATAAGTTCCTACAGGCAGATTCAAATGCCCACTTGCTATTAATAGCTCTTCGGATTCCCTGTTACAAAAAGTGCTGACAGCAAGTTACCTACTGCTTATCTCCATCTGACTGTTCAAATGATGTCTTCTGATAAAATCTATTGAATATCTTCACAGACATACTTCTCTTGACTCTTTCCTCCTGTTAAGAATATGCCACTGGAATCATCTTAAAGCTCTAATTCATAATAGTTCTTTGCTTTAGGTAAGTTTCTTAATATCTCTGAAACTCAAATCTGTCAACAATATCATTGATCACTAAGAAAGTCACTATAATAGATAGCTCCTAACCATTTAAACTGTGTATTAAAACAAAAGCATACAAAAATGGGAAAAAAGAAAAGCTCTTAATTTAATTTTTTGCAATGCATTTTTCTCTTTTCATTTTTCTTTTAGTCTTCCTATTCTTCCTCCTTTCTTTGTCTCTTTCTTTTATTTTTTTTTCAGTTTGAATATACAAGTCCATTAAGTAGGTTTAGAATGACAAACCACAAGTGAAATGTCAGTTTTGCAAAAATGAGTTTAGAATAAATGAGTTTCTCAACCTTGGCACTATTGAAATAAAGTAATAATGATGATAATAATAACAACATTGATACATAATCCATATACCACAAAATTTACTATTTCAAATTGTTCAATTTAGAAATTTTTCCCATTGTCACAGAGTCATTAAATCATCACTCTTATGACTTGAGATCATTTACCTAACCCTAAAAGAAAGAGCATAACCACACTAGCAGCAATTCCCCATCCTGCTCTCCTTATACTCCTTGTAAATTCTGCCATACTTTCTACTGCTGCGTACTTGCCTGTTCTAAGTGTTTCAAATAAATGAAATTATAAAATATGTGTCATTTTATCTGAATTCTCTAGGTTCATTAATTTTATAATGAATTATTTATTTAAAAATAAATTATATTCCATTTACAGATATAAACATTTTGCTTATCCATATACCCATTATTGGATATCTGAAAACACAATGAATCATTGAGTAAATTTTAAATTGGAAAGTATGATGAGTCTTCCAGATATTTCTTCCTTTTCTATATGGTTTTGTCTATCCTGGTTCCCTTGTATTTCCATATCAGTTTTAGGATATCTTGTCAATAGTACAAAGATGGCAACTAGGGTTTTGATGGGATTTGTATGAAACTTTTGTAAATCGGTTTAGGAACTACTCAAATCTTATCAATGATAAGTTCTGTAATCCATGAACATGAGATTCCCTTCCATTTACTTAAATATTCATTAATTTCTTTCACTGATTATAGGCCATTTTTAACATAAAAGTACAACAATTCTTCAGTTATGCTTATTGCTAAATACTCACTTTAATTTTCCTGCAAATAGCATTATTTTTATTAATTTCAATTTTAGTAGTTCATTTCTAGCATAAAGGAATGCAGGTGATTTTTTGATAGTAATCTTCTACCTTTTAACCATGTTGAACCAGTTAATATAATCTAGCTTTTTACTTATTTTTTGTAGACTTCTTTGAATTGTTTACATACAAGAATGTGTCATGTGAAAGAATACAGATAATTTAACTGTAGTTCCCAATCTGAATTTAAGAAATTTGTCATTTCCAACTGCCCTGGCTAAAACCTTGGTACAATATTGAATAGCAGTGGCAAAAGCACACATTACTGTCTTGTCCCTGATCTTAGGAGGAAACTTAACACTCATTCACCTTAAAGATGATTCTGTCTATCATAATTGCAGTTGTATTTCTACTTTTTGTTGACTGCTTTTAGGATAAAAGCAGTCAAACTTTCACAAATAATTTTTCTAAGTCAAAATGACCATGTGTTTTATAGTTTATTCTACTATGGCATTTTCTGTAGATTTAATTTCTTATGTTTGATTCACCTTACTTTCCTGGAGAAATTCTATGAGTCATGATATATAATCCTTTGATACGTGGTTTTGGTAGTTTTTTGTTTGTTTGTTTGTTTTTACCCAGGATTGAACTCATGGACACTCAACCACTGAGCCAATTCCCCAGCCCTAGTTTGTATTTCATTTAGAGACAGGGTCTCACTGAGCGCCTGGATTGTGGTAAGGCTGGCTTTGAACTCACAATCCTACTGCCTTACTCTCCTCAGCTACTGGAATTACAGGTGAGCGCCACCATGTCTGGCACAGTTTTGGGTGATGATACTTGTGTCCGCATCAATAAGTAATGTATGTGTAATTGTCTTCTATTGGACAGGTTTTCTTACCAAGCTACATGATATTGTCCCCATAGAATGACTTAGAAACTACTCCTTTCTTTATTATTTTGTAAATTAGTTTATTCTGTTAATGTTAATTCTTTATATACTTGAAAGAATTCAGAGGTGAATCTACCTGTGCCTGAGCTATCTTTGTGGGAAGATTTTGATTGGAAATTAAATCTCTTTTCTTGTTTTGGCTCTATTCAAATATTATGTTAATCTTCTAGTAAATTTTGATAGTTTATGTCTTTTAATTATGTCTATTTTATCTGCATTATGCAATTTTTAGTCTCCTGTTTTTTATAGAATTATTTCATAATCGTGTTCATCAATAGCATATATAATAGTATATAGTAGTATTTACTACTATATAGTGTATAGAATATATTAATATTGTTCTTTCAATACTGATTGTAGTCAAATGAATCTTTTTTTCTTGGTGAGTTCAGCCAAAGTTCTGTTAACTCTGTTAGCTATACGTGCTGCCAAAAGAAGCATATTTCTGTTAAATTTTTTATTACATCAAAGAAGCAGCTTTGATTTTGTTGAATTTGATATTGTTTTGTCTATAAACTGAAGTACAATATGCACTTCTGTTTTTTCCTCCTTAAATCTTTGAGGAAGATACATGAGGAATAAACTTAGAGATAAGTTTGTTCTTTTATTCTTGTTTCTTAATGTGGAAGTTTAGGCCATTGAATTAAGATTGTTTTCATTCATCAATGTAGGCTTGATAAATTTCACTCTAAGAATTGCTTTAGCTATCTTTACTAGCTTTAATATTGCAATTTTGTTTGCACATATCTCACAGAATTTTCTAATTGTTCTTGTCATTTCCTCTTTAACCCATTGGTTATTTAGGGTTATGTTGCTTAATATAAAAAATATTGGTGAATTTCCCAAATATTTTTGTAGGTTTGTAATTCCATATCATTGTCATTAGATAACATATTATAAGGATTCTAATCACTTTAAATTTATCAGCCCTGCTTTTTGACCTCGATAATTTTTATATTCAGAAGGGAATATAGCATGCCACTTTGAGTAGAGGGTTTATAGGCTTAGTTAATTATATCTAGATTATAATGTTGTTCTGTCTTTTAAATTTCTTGGTGCTCTTGTATCTGTTCTATTGATTGTTGAAATTCAGGTACTGAAATTTTCAACTATTATTTTTAAATTGTCAGTTGGCCTTATATCTGTAAGTTTATTCCTCTTGTATTTGGGGGTTTTGATATTAGAATCATGTTAATAATTCTATGCAATTTTATTTCTATGTTATGTACAACTACTACAAACTCTGCTCAGTTACTTACTGAGCCAGTCAATGATTTGACAGAGCTTTCCATACACACCTTGAGCCATGAAGTCTTCCAGTCTTTGCTGATGGACTACGTACATATACAAGTGGCGAGGATGTTCATAATGCTCTAGCAGGCTGTAAAAAAAAAATATATGCCTTATCACTAACTTCTTATTTTTACACAGCCTTATCCTCCATCAGAGGCGAGAAATCAGAACTTTTTCATGTCTCTTCTGGACGGGTATAGACCTGCCCATTAAGGGCGATACTTGTATACTCTTCAATTGTTTGGACATCGTGGCTGTACATGTATATATATGTGATAAAACCCCTAGCAAAAGACTTTAATAATCACAAACATTTTAAACTTTTTAGAGTCTAAAATTCCTGCCCCAAATTACATATGCTTTTGGTGTTCTGGTGTGAGAGTGGAACCCAAATAGTTCCATTTCTGGTTTTGCATAGAACAATCATGTGTGTGCATGCCAGAAGCTGAGAAATGGAAATTATTCTATTAATAAGATTTACTTTTTTAAATTACTAGAATTATGATGTGAACAGTGTTTTAATAGCATTGTAGTTTAATGATCTGGAGTCATATGAGAGCAAATCACTTTTTAATGATAAATTTGAATGCAGTGTAAGTTGTTATACTTTATAATATGTACTATTGTTACATGGCCCTAGTAATATGTTTTTCTCTTATTTAAAAAAAAGAATTTTTATCATTTCTTCAAATGATTCACAGTTCAAGCAAAGAGAAAAGCACAATAGATTTTAATCACAATGAATTTTTCTACCCAGTTTGCACAACTTTCCCTGTTAGCCTTATTTTGTTCCTTAAAAGACCATGCTGATACTTTTACTTTTTAAGAGGATTTTAAAGATAGACAGGCTAGGAATGAGATAAGTAAACACAGGCTCAAAAATAGAAAAAACATACTAACCTCTGGGGCATCCAATTATTTTCACTGTGGGATAACCTTTTGGCATTCATCTGTAGCCCCTTCAAAACTGTTTTGTACTACACAGTCCTAAAATGAGTGCTTTTAATTTTTTTTCAGTTTATGAAGCAGTAAGAATGAGGAGAACATATGGCCTCAAATAAAATTTATCCTTTCACATTCTGCAGAATAAACTGCCCCTGGGAAATGTTTTTTGCTTTGTAATAACTGTAAACTTTTTCCCCTTACCTACATTTTTAAGCATAAAGTGCAGTGCTATTGTAATGTTACTTGATACTAAATAATATCATTGAACACTATGATTTATAAAGCACAAAAATTTGTATTATTCCTGATGTCTTATTTGGTTCGCATTATGACAAGTTAATTGAATAACAGAATATTTATGACTAAAATTTACATAATGATTCTAGTAATTCACAATCACATATCTGATTTTTACAATAACTGCCACTGAATTATTAAATATAAAATGCCCTAAAATACATCAAAAGATAATAACTAGTATAATTTTTAAGTATATGCAAGGTCATACTGCAAAATTAAGGATATTAGGAAAACTCATATATATGTGTGAGTAGAGAATAAAGTCAAACTTTGAAACTCTGAAATATTTTGTTTGTATATTAATTATAATTTTATATCATTTCAAATGTGTAGAAAAATAGAGATTTTTTTTCAATCATTGCTATTTAAAATGCTCACAAATGCATGACACAATAGAGTCTTACCTTAAAAAATGCTCCTGCTTTGGCTTTCTGTTCAACACTTTGGGGTTTCTTCCTCAGATACCTTTTCAGTTAGACTTGTTTTGTTTTTGTCCTTTTTTAATTTTTGCTTTTCTTATTGTATACCCAATGACTGTTGTTTCTTCAGATTCAATTCTAAGCATTTATCTTTCTCGCTCTAGAATAAACTCTCAACACGACTACAAATTTCCAGAAGAAGTGAGAGCTGCAAGGTTTTTTAAAAGAACAAAAGGTTATCCTTCAATATACGTAAAAAGTTTTTCACTGCAAGCTGTGATGAGATCATTTCTATTGGATTTAATAATAATAATCAAAAGTTTGAACAACAAACAAAACAGATATTTGAAAGCAGGGGAGAACATTTGATGTGCAAGACAGTGATGTTCGATGTTTTAAAGATTATTTGAGAATGCTTGCTTTGCAAACACAAAGCCTTGAGGTTCAATCCCCAGCCCCACAAACCTGCCAAAAAAAAAAGGATTATTTGATTTTTAATGAATCTAAGAAGATATAAATAGGAAAATTATAGTCTTTTCCTTTAACTCAAATATTGACTCTCTATGATGGAATTTACAATTTGAAAGTTGGTGGGAAGTGACTTATTAGTTTTCAAGTTTTCTCTATTTATATAAATTAGTACAATATTAACTACATATGGGCTGTGACATCAAGGCTTTAGACGAAAGTTAGGGATGCATTTTATAATCCCCATCAATTCAAAGAAGTATAGCTAAAGAATGTCTATTATCAAGAATACAAGCAACAACACTTCACAGAAGAGGATCTACAAGCAATCAACAGGTATATGAAAAAATGTTCAACATCTCTAGAAATAAGAGAAATGCAAACCAAAGCTACCCTAAGATATCATCGCACCCCAATTAGAATGTCTATTATCAAGAATACAAGCAACAGCAGGTTTTGGCAAGGAGGTGGGGAAAAAGGTACATTCATACATTGCTGGTAGGGTTGCAAATTGGTGCAGCCACTCTGGAAAGCAGTATGGAGATTCCTTCAAAAACTCGGAATGGATCCACCATTTCACTGTGGTATATATATACAATGGAATATTATTCAGCCATAAAGAATAATAAAATTATGACATTTGCAGGTAAATGGATGGAATTGGAGAAGATCATGTTAAGTGAAATAAGCCAACCCCAAAAAACCAAAGGATGAATGATTTCTCTTATAAGTGATTGATGACACATAGCGGGGGTGGGGGGAGGTACTGGAGGAATGGAGAAGGAATGGATTGTATAGAAGAAAATGAGGGGTGGGAAGGAGGCAGAGAAGGAAAGATAATAGAATGAGACAAACATCTATACCCTATGTATATGTATAAATATGCAAATTACATGATTCTACTTTGTGTACAACCAGAAAAATTACAGTTGTACTCCATTTGTGCACAATGACCTAAAATTTAAAAAAATAATAAATTAAAAAAATAAAAAATAAAAAAAGTATGTAAAATAAAATGAGTTCAAAAATATTACTTGAAAGAAAACAGTAAAGAAGAAACAATAACAAACAGTCAAATAAAGTACAAAGCAAAGCAATAATTGCATTAGTCATTTTTAGATTAAAAGCTGTAGTTAAGCAAAATGGTTATCAGTATCAATAAAAGCATGCTTAATTTTGACTCTTTACACTAGATACACTTCAAAAATAAAGTCAGAAGTTGAAAAAAGGAATAGAAAGATACCTGAATGTAATAAAATAATGGAATATTACCCAGCCATAACAAAATAATGACTTTTTGACTTTTGCCACTAAATTGATGGAATTGGAGAATATCATGCTAAGTGAAATTAGCTAATCGCAAAAAAAAACAAGGCAGAATGTTTTTGCTGATATGTGGATGCTAATACACAATAAAGGGAAAAGGGAAGAATCGAAGTTCAGTGGAGTAGACAAGAAGGAATGAAGGGAAGGCAGCGGGGATGGGATTAGGAAAGACAGTGGATTGAACTAGACATAATTTTTGTACGTTCATATATGAAAACACTACTAGTGAAACTCCACATCATGTACAATCACAAGACAGGGATCCTAACTATCATGATATACTTACTACATGTATGGAAAATATGTCAAAATACACTCTGCTGTCATGCACATTGAAGAAGAACAAATGAAAAAAGAAAGATTGAGCCAGTATGTATAATTCTCTGCCTTTCCAACTTTGGGGAATATGCATATACGGATACATGGCATATGAATTTTATGTTAGGCAATATACTTTAAATCAATGGAGAAATGATAATTATTTAATAAGAAAAAAGGAAAAGATTAAAGAGCAAAACAAAAAAGGAAAATAGATTTTATCAGCATTAAAACGTTTTTCTCCTTTAATCTACAAAGGAAAACTAGAGAGGATGTGTAAATCACAGAGAAAACATATTTGAAAAGTTATAATTGAGAAATTTATTCATATTCAGAATATAAACATTGACATATAATGATAAACAAACCACACATTAAAATGCTACCAAAACTTGGAATAATATGTTTTTAAAATAAGATCTACAAGTAATGAATATGCACTTTGAAAGACAATCAATATAATTGGTCATTATGGAAATCCAAATTAAAACCAGAGAAACATATCCTTACTCACTTAATAAAATATTAATGTCTTAAAAGTCTAGCCATAACAAGTGTACATGAGAAATGGTACTCTCTTACTTTCCTGATGGGAATATAACCGTTGCACATTTAGGATACATTTAACACCATATTTGTTAAACTAAAATACTTCTCCTTAAGGCCGAATTTTCTATTTCTTTGCATTCATCAAAGAAACATAAAAATGGCATCTGTTACATGTATTATTTTTTATGAAATTTTCTTAGAAGTATTATCGATATTGATAACACAAAGATGGAAATGATCTCACCCTTCAACGGGTGACCAGAAAGCAAATTTCAGACCATTAAAAGTGTAGAAACTCCAAGTGAAATAAAAATAAACAGTAGCACAAAAAACAACTTTTGAAGTATCTGAAAGTTTTGCTCTAAGTTGAACACATAATACTATATATGATGCTATTTTATTTATATCAATTCTAGCAAAGGTGAAACTACAGTGATAAACACCTAGTTAGTTATCATGGTCCACAGGTCATGGAATTGATTAGAAAAGAACACTATGGAATTTTTGGGGTGTTTTGGGGGATACCTGTTGTCTAATGATAGAAGTTATATGCTGGATATACTTACCAGAATTTATTAACGTGAATGTACACTTAGAATGAGTTAGAAATGAAGTTATTGAATATGACTTAAGCCATATTAAATCTAAAAATGTTAATTCATTAAATAATTTAGATGGAATCTGTCTTGCCTATATCAAAACATAAGTTCTGATCTTGCAGTGATCCCTATCTTATGCCATTCATACATACATACATACACAAACACATACATACCACATGAGCACTCAAACCAGAGTAATGTAGGAAATACAAATATTTTCCACTTTATATATCAATAATTCAATTTTTTATTCTTTCTCCAGAAAAGTAGTTTTTAGGCTTTCTTCAACAAAGTTCATATTGACAATTTTCTTAACATACATAAAGCATATATATATATATCTATATATATATATATGAAGTATTTATGAAGAACGAATATATATGTATAAACATACAAAAAATACCAGAAAAGTATAGTGTGTGTCTATACGTGTATGTGTATGTGTGTGTGTGTGTGTGTATGGAAAGAGAGAGTTGTATAGAGCTTTATTTTAGCCTTTATGTTAGTCAAATTTACATCAGTTGGGAAAAAACACCTGAGAAAATGAACTTAAAGAAGTGTTATGGTTTGAATATGAGGTGTCCCCCAAACGCTCCTGTGTTAATGCAGAAATTTCTGAGGTGAAATGATTGGATTTTGAGAGCTGTAACCTATCAGCTCATCCTACTTTGAGGGACTGACTGGGTGGTAACTGCAAGAAGGTGGAGCATGACTGGAGGAAGTAGGTCACTGGGGACGTGCCCTGGAAAGATTCATCATCTCTCTCCTCTCTCCCTCTCTCCCTTCCTCCCCATCTCTGCTTCCTGGCTGCCCTGAGATGAGCAGCTTTCCTCCGCCAGGCCCATCTTCCATGCTTTGTTGCCTCATCTTCAGCCCAGAGCAATGGACTGAAACCTCAAACCTTCAATAAACTCTTCATCATTTAAGCTACACTTTTCTGGTATTTTTGGTTACAGGGCATACACAATTGACTTAAAAATAAGAAGTTTTATTTTGACTCACAGTTTCAGAGATTTCAGTCAAAGGTAGGTTTGTGGCTTTATTTTGGGGACTGCTGGAAGCCAGAACATCACATTGGCAAGCAGAAGGTAGAACTGTGCTGCTCACCTGATGGCTGGGTTTATAAGCATGTGACACTGTTTGCATATGCAACTCTGTTTTCATATGATATATACTACTTGTTAATTCTTATGTTTTTCATTTTGGAACATGATTCTCATGTGCATCCTCATTTCATATGAACAGAAAAGAAGCATCTGCATTGGATCCCACTCATTTAAAGACTAGTTTGGTCTTATGATAGTTTACCACTTTGTGTTTGTCTATATAGGTGATTCTAAATTAATTGGAATAGATAATATCTTGATATCTGGGCACAGGAATTTTTTTGAAATTTATTAAATCTATATTTTTCCTAGTAGTAATATTGTTTAAGGGATATACTCTGTGAATGAATAAAGAATTCTAAACAAAATGTATTATATTTCCATATACAGTGTCATTTATTGGCATCCTGAATTTCCAGCATATTAACATCCATGGATTGAGCATTCTGACTTAGAGTCTCAGTTGATATTCAGAATATACTGAATAGAAAGGCATTTCTTTCCTTTTGAATTTAAGATCTTTTTTTAAAATTTTGATTTAACAAATCCTTAATGTTCCTATTAAACAGCTGGGTAACATTTGGATTACTTCTTAATAATTTCTAATTAAGGATGCAATTGTTTAAAATTGTAATAGTTTCATTCAAGATACAATTAGGAAATGTGGCATATATACATATATAAATGTATATATATATATGTATCCATATATATGTTTCCACATATATGTATGATGGAATATTACTCAGCTTTAAATGATGGAATATTACTCAGCTTTAAAGAAGAATGAAATTCTGGCCTTTGCTGGTAGATGGAGTTAGAGAATATCATGCTAAGTAAAATAAGCTGAACCCAACAACCAAAGGGCCAAATGTTTTCTCTGGCATGCAGCTGTTTATTCACAAGGGGTGGGAGAAGAGGGAAGAGAGAGTAGAGTTACTTTATATTAGGTAGAGGAGAGTGAAGGAAGGGGAAGGGGTATGGGGGTAGGAATGATCATAGAGTGAAGTAGACATTATTATCTCATGTGCATATATGACTGCATCATTGATGTGATCCTACAATTTGTATAATCAGAAAAGTGATTCATTCGTTGCCATGTACAACAAAGTAGAACAAAAACATAAATTTAAAAAAGATACAATTAGAGAAATTTGAAGGAGAGAATTTGGTATAATTTGAAATAACAACACAAGAAGTTTTTCAATTTGTTAACATTTTATTATGATTTGTAACCATTTTTTTCATCTTTATTGCACCCAAAGGTTTGATATACATGTGAATATAACCACAAATTTCAGTGTTCCAAAGAAAAATTGAAATCTGAAATGCCACAGTGACCATCCCCCTCAATTGCCATTATATTCTGGTAAAGCTTATTTTATATTAATCCCAAAAATTTCTCGTAAAAATTGAACATATGGTCAACACAGTAGTCAACCAAATAAGAATTAACTTATTGGAGTTAACATTGAAAAGATACATGGGGAATTGTATGCTTAATAGCTTTTATTTTTATTAATATGGTTGCTGATACAATTGCAAAACATCTCAAAATTTGAAGCCCCTTGGCAATCTTTGTCACGCCTGTTCATGTCTATCATGCCAGAGGACAAAAAGAAATATAAAACATCCTGCACAATGTTTTTGTAATTAAATACAAGAATTCTTGATGTAAATAGATTTCAGTTCAGCAACTGCTGCTTAAAGCAGTTACTCATAAAAAGCTCAGACAATATTTTGTGAACTTAAGGTATTGTCATCCAAAAATCATGATATATTGATCAGTAATGAAATAATTTCCTACTAGTACTCTGAAGGAATTCTAAATATAGACTATAATTTTTTAAAACAATTGAATAGAAACAAAAATCATAAATCACATATTATTTATCTTTAATTTCTCAAGTCTATTTTGCTACCATTTAATTCACTAGTCTAGTGTCCTGAAAGAATAAATGCTGGGATAATGTTTTCCATAAGTGAATGAATATCTATAAATAGGTTTTTATTTTTAAAAAACCTTCTAAAATCTTCTAAATTAGACATTACAAAATGAGATAAATTACTACTTTGGAAAGCTGATATTGCCATAAATATAGATGTAATATAGGCAACACAAAAGCTATGTCTCAGTCTCATTACTTATAAAATGGGTAGAAGAAAAAAACATACCTCATGTGGCTGTTGTGAAGATTAAATGACACCATACAAGTAATGTGCTTGCATTTGTTCATGTCAAATAAATACCCTAATGTGTTCATTTACTATTATAAACATTGTTATTAAAATTCTCTAGATTTCCAACATTTATTTTGCAAATTTCCATTTGAATTTTTCTGTGTGCCTCCAAATGTTACAGGAGAGAGTACAATTCATTTGCTTCTGGGTACAGTAAGTGGGGATATGAGGATATTAAAAGTTTTCATTGTCTTGTTTTATTACTTATTTAATTTGGATTCTTTAGTTACTTTGTGTACAGGTCTTCTATTAAATATCTGTTTTCTAAGTACTTTCTCTCAGTTGAGAACTTTATATAATAGAGTCTTTTGTAAAAAGGCATGTATTTGAGATTAATTTTGTTCATAATTTGGTCATTACTGTTTTTGCATCTTCTTTTTAAATATTCATCTTATTAAGGTAGTAGAAATTTTCTCCTATGTCCCTTGTAGAAACTTTTGGTTTTCCTTTTTCTTCACATCTGTGATGGTAATTATTTTTTTGTGTGTACTTTTTGAGGTAGGGTATCCATATTTTTCCATAAATTTATTTGTTAAAAAATTCTTTTCAATTGGTACCACTTGTGAAAAATAAATTATATATGTTTGAATGTATATGTACACATATACATACATATTGTATGAAAAGACTTGACGATCTGAGGAGTGAATGATCATAGGAAAATGGGATCTAGGAGATCACAAAGGCATAGGTGTTGGTAGTAGTTATTGAAAAAGAGAAGTGGGAAACTGGATGTCTGTCAGAGGATAACAGTTTATATAAGTCAAAAAATAATAATCACTTCCTTTATATTACCCATTGAGATTCACTCACCTGATTTTATTTTTACTCTAAATAGATATTTCAAATTTTATTAGCCATAGTTGCTGACAATAATATAAATCACCTAAGTCTCCTACTCTTCTAAAGACAAAAGATTGATTTTAAAAAATGTATAATGGGTCTTATTCCTGTTTTTTAAAAAAACAAATTATCGTGATATAGTTGTAAACTGTATATGTAAGCATTTAAATTAACTTTCAAAGGAAACACTGGTTTAAGACATCACTTCTTAAATTTAATTTAATTTTAATTGTTTTCTATATTTTCACTCTTCCATTATAATCATACAGTAGAGTGAGAACTGTTGAGACTTGGTCATACATGTCCATGGATTGAGGCATCATTTAAAATAATAGAAATAATATGGTAATAAATATTTGTACATTGAAAAAGAGAATTGTGTATTATTTCTAATACACATTACAAAGTTGTTAGAATATTGCAATACATGCATGGGGGTAGAATTTCAAATATATATAACGCTGTTCTAATGGTGGGGAAAAGGGCAGCAGGACATAAGATTTGCTGAGTTGTGTGCCCAAGTTTCCAGCAGTCTGTTTTCTGTTGCCAATGGTAGTATTTCTCTACTTTTGTTACATCACACACTCATATCCTCTCCAAAAATGCAGAAGAAGTGCCTCCATCTGCTTAATTGCATAAAAATTGATTAGCCTCTCAGGGCCACCTATCCAAAAACATACTTGATTTGAAGAAAAATATTGGTAGATGTGAGAGGAAAGGCAAGAAAACATTTTTTATGCTTCATATACAAATATGAGTCTATACCCAATTGTAATCATAAAATAATATTCTGATGTCAGATTGTAATTTACTCTTCCTTAAATACTAATAGTCATAACAGTCATCCATACCATTGCAATACAGAGAGAATAAAATATTCAGGTATAGTACACTTTTTTAAATGACAAGATTGTTTTCCATTGCTCTGATATGTCTGGGCATTTGAACACAGCATTCTTATCTGGATCCTTTATTATTCTATGCTGATTGCCCCCAGTCTTCATATCTCCAATGTCTGTATTGGACATCAGGTACCATGGCTTGTAGAGACTTCCTTTCCTAATGCATGAAGATGTTTCTTGTCTTCATACTAGAACTTTTCTATCATTCATTCTAACTTCAACAGGATCTTTATTATTTATTCCAATTAATATATGATATATATATATGTATATATATATATATATACTGTTGAGTAAGACAGTGTTGAGAAACATTCTTCATAAATATGTTGAAGTTTCTACATGTTTCATGCTTATTGAATTGTGTTATATCTTGAAGTTAGAGACAATGCCTCACTCAGGAGACATTTAGACTCATCTCCCCACAGAAATCTTCAATTCTGGAAGTGTCATTTCCTGGAGAAAACTTACTTAAATTAAAATTTACTTAAATTTCTTTATGTTTCTTTCTCTGTCCATATCTCTGCACTTCCAACCCCAGAGGTTGATTTGCAGATAGAAAAATCATCCAATATAACTTCAATTGTTGTAATTCCAGGCTTCCTTTCCTGGGCTTAACACCCAGTACATATGAAGAAGTCATCTTAATATCATTCAAATAACTGTAATTTTAGGAAAAGTAGGAATTGTCATTAACTACAAGTAATAAAGTTTTAATCTGATCAAAGGGCTTGTGTCTCCTTTCCATTATATGCAGTTTCTCTCTCTTTCCCTCTTTCCCTCTCCTCCGTATGTGTACAAATTAAAGTAAAAGATAAATATATATGTATATATATATATATCACAAAATATATATAACACAAAAATATATTATATATATAAAATTACACAAATATATACATATATATTACACAAAAATACAAACCACACATTCTGTTAACATTGTCCATTGTCTAGGCTAAATTATTACTTTGTTAGTTTGCAAATAGGGAATGGTTTTGGACTCTTCATGGTTTCTGGCTTAGTAGCCACTGGTCACTTGATATGTGACTATTCTAAACTGATATGTGTTTCAAGTATAAAACACAATTATAGAAATACCATATGAATCTAAAGTTTTCTTATTTTCGTCATCAAACTTGTTTTTACATATTTTTAAATTTATTTTTACAAACTGTATTTTGATTTACTGTACACAAACAGGGTACAACTTTTCCTTTCTATGGTTGTACATGATGTAGATTCACATCCTTCATGTAATCATACATGTACATAGGGTAATGATGTCTGTCTCAGTCCACCATCTTTCATACCCCCTCTCACTTCCCACTACATAATCTAAAATTCCTCCATTCTTCTCTCAATCCCCTACCCCCATTATGAATCATCATCTATTTATCCGGGAAAACATTTGACCTTTGGTTTTTGGGGATTGGCTATTTCACTTAGCATGATATTCTCAAATTCCTTCCAATTACCTACAAATGCCATAATTTTATCCTTTTTTTAGGTTCATATGGTATTTCTATTTTTGTTTATTCATTTTTTTTTAGGAAACTGCATATTGTTTCCACAGTGGCTGTGCTGATTTGCATTCCCACCAACAGTGCATAAGGGTTTCTTTTTCTTCACATTTTCACCAGACTTTGAGGTTGTCATTATGATTGTTTGACAATAGTCATTCTAACTAGGATGGGATGGTATTTTGTCATTTGATTTGCATTTCCCTGATGGCTAATAATATGGAGTATATTTTTATGTATTTATTGACAATCTGTATTTCTTCTTTGAGAAGTGTATGTATATATGATGGAATATTATTCAGTTAAGAATGAAATCCTGTCATTTGCATCAAAACAAACAGAACTGGAGGACATTATTTTAAGTGAAATAAGTCAGATGCAGAGAGACATGAAACACATGTTCTCTCTCATATGTGGCAACGAAAGGAGATGACCTGAAGATAGAATGTTTACCAGGCACTGGGAAGTGTATGCAGGCCGAGGAGAGCAGTAGAAAGGTGGATGGATGTGACCAGCACATGCATGGACACAAATTACACTGAACCCTGTTAATATGAAGAATTAGCATGTATTAATAAAAAATGAAATAAAAAAGCACCATTATACCTTTAAGACAGTGGAAAAATGGAGCAAACTTTCTCAATGATTTTATATTAATTATATCTTGAAATACTAGTATTTTACCACATAGGGCAAATTAAATGTATTATTCAAATTAGTTTGCCTACTTGCTCTTACTGTTTTTTTCTTTTTATGTGTTTTTTTTAGGAATTTAAAATTACATATGCTTCCATTTCTATTAAACAATGGTGTTCCAGACTCAGGCCTTGAGAGACACATTTTGACTTTTTTAGGATTTTATTTTTTTCAGGTGCCAAGATGAAAGAAAATATATTGGAAAATTCTGTGACAACTCAAGTTTAACACATAATACTTCTCATAGTAGGATTACTACATGAGTGACATATAGTCATTACTATTTAATTATTTCAGACTGTGTATCTTATAGGTAGTCCATGTTATAAACACACTATTTTTTACTTGCTTTCTCCTGGGTTTAAAAAAACTAAAATGCAATATCATAAAAAATACTTAGATGTTTGGAGGCAAACTTAAATTGAAAACATAGGAGTTAATGGAAAAGCACAATGAATAATTAAATTATTTTGAATATTTTATGCTAAAGTTATAAACTTCAGTGAAGTGTTATACAGCAGGTAAAGAGGAGACACTAACAAGAGTCACTGTGTGAACTATATCTAACATCTCTTTTATTTTTAGGGTCATTGACATATTAAAAGCAATAGGTTAACATTTTAATATGGTGAAGATAGTAAAGTGCAGTGAACAAACTGTCAATATTTATTACTTTTCTCCAGAATTATTTTACTTTAAATACACATTTTACACTTGATAAATTCATAGTGCATTGTTTAGAAACAGTCATTTTTCAGCACATTTTAAGTCAGTCAAGCAAGAAATGAAAACACTAAATACTAATAAAATAGAAATAAAAATTATTAATCTTTATGACACTTTAAAATATAGTAAATATGAAGCATATACTTATAATTGCTTATGCTTTAATCTTAAAATGATGACAGAGAGTACTAGCATAGTAATTTTTTTATATACTCACTGGCTTCCAGCAGAGTTATCTACTCGGATGGTAAGAATTCTCCTTACTGAGAATGCCCATGGTCAAAAAATTAATAACAATGTCCATAGTACCCTGAAAAAATTCACAAATAATAAGCACTCAGAGAGAGACATATTACTGAAATGAAACTTAAAAATCAGAGCATATTGATTCATGTCAGGTTGTGTGAAGTGCATTAAAGAGCTCAGCATCAGAATTTTAATCCATATGCTTCACATTATTTGTGCCAAATTCAGCTTTTAAGTAACTAATGAGCGTATGCTTTTACCAAATTAGATTTAAAGTATGTAAATGAAAAATAATGCATTAATTGTTAAAATTTTTTCTTGTGTTGTGATTTTAAATGGATATGGTGATTATTTTTAATGCAGTACCAAGACAAGATTCTTCATGGGGCTGTAATTTTTATTCCCAATATAATGGTCATGTGGAGTGTCAATGTTAGAACAGACTTCTAGTTAATGTTTCAAATTTATCTAATCACATGTATAATGGTTTTAGACTAAATAGATGCCTGAAGGCTTTTAAAACATTTTACCTCAAGACATTTACTACTTCCCACAAAAATGATATTTAATTTAAATTAATAGATTGGTTTGAAAGAATTATTTCTAATTTCCTATAAATAAACTATCAAAAAGGAATTTTCTTAAATCTCCATTGGCATAAATAGAATATGCACTGTGATTTTCTTTAACATAAGCCCAAATTCCTCTACAGACAAATCTACTTCCAAAACGTGCAATGGATGCAATTTTCCTTCTAAAAATATTAATAATAACTAATATGTAGGGCATATCTTCTAGAATTCAGATATATAATAAACACTTCACATGCACATGTCATATGTCATAATCTCACAATAAGACTATTACTACATAAATAATATTCAGTTTTACAAATGGGGAAGCAGTGGTATAAGAGGAAATAAATTTTCATGCATCCATGAGTCACAATTGGAATCCAAGATTTATTTTAAACCATTAAACCTTTGCTCTTAATCACTATAATTATAGCAGAAATATACAGTTATCATTTACCAACTTATCAAACTGTTAACATTTATTTTAAAACTATAGGGAATATGACATTTGTTGGGTCACATTAGAAAGACTGTAAAATTTGGAAAATCTTTTATTCCTTAAGCTCAAGGTAATTATTACCTACCTCTGAAGCAAAAGCACTGCAAGATATTTACAATTGTAAATTAGTGCAATACCTATTAAATATATTTATTCACTTTCCTACCTTACCCTTAAATCTTTATTTAATTGTTCTGTAAATTGGAGTGTAACAAAGTAAGGTCAAGATTATGGCAAGCACACACACACACACACACACACACACACACACCAAGCAACAAGTGTTTGAAAGTAAAAATTTAAACAAATTATGAATAACATATTAATGTAGGGAAATTGAGTATAAAAATAGTAATTCAGAATCAAATATATTAATGGTCAGTATGACTGTTATGCTTTGTATATAAATGGGATATACCCCTCTTAGTTTCACGTGTGGGAAAGCTTGGTCCTCAACACAGTAATATTAGAAGGTGGTGGAACCCTTAAAAGAGGAAGGTGATTAGGTCATTGTTATGCACTATTCTCAAAAGGAATTAATATAGTTCTCATGGGACCCTGGTTATTTCCAGTAAGAATGGGTTGTTACAGAAATCATGAGACTGGTCTCTTAATTTCCCGACATCTTGTGTCACCACGTTGTCTCTTCCACATACATTCCCACTAGTGCAATGTCATCTACCATGAGACCCTCACCAGAGGCCAACATGTAAGACTACCCTATTATGGACTGACACACTCCAATCCTGTGAGTTAAACACCCTGCTTTGTTATACAAAGTACCGGAATTTTGTTATAACACCAGAAAATTGAGCAAGCCCTTGAGTGGTTTCCTAATTTTTTTCTCTAACGTATGAGCATTTTAAGCCGTCTTTAGAAGGGAACGAAAGATACTCTACACACAAAATGAAGAAAACATTTGAGTGGAAGGCTGAGTTGAAAATGTACAGATAGGGATCATCATTATAAGTATAGGAAATCTTGGACCTTGGGAAAGAAAATATTTTTGCATGTCAGAGAGTATGGAGTTTGAAGGTAGGATTATACAACATGGGTGAGAAGCTGAGATGACTTGAAAAAATAGGAACCATTTTGAGAGAAAGATTTTTGACAACATTATTTTACTGATATTATCTTTTCACATTCATCTATTTGAAGAAAATGACTTATTGCCTTTCCTGAGTGACCAATGAACATAAAGTAAGACCATAGTCCTGGCAAATGCAAAAATCATGAAAAATTATTATCTGGCCAAAGATCATTTGTTTTTAAGATACCATAAGAGATTATGAAGAGCTGGACTCCAGAGAATGTTAACATAATAGTATTTGGTTATAGATATGACAGATTAAAACATTTACTTAACTTTTACTTGGATAAAAAAATAGAAATTTTGCTGTAGTTTTAACCTAAGAGATATTAACTCAGTTCTAAACCATGAACAAATTCCAAGATGGAAAAAAAAACTAATGAGTTAAATAAGTATCTTGATAATTACTAATATATAAGAAATTAACTTTTTTGCTATAGAATGAGATCCTGCATTTCAATTTATTTTATTTATTTTAAATGATTTTAATTGACAAAATAATATCTATTTATTGATTGGGTCATTAGTGTTCTTGGTGTAAAGATTTTTGAGTACTTTGTAGATTCTGGAGATTAGTGCTCTATCTGAAGTGTGTGTGGCAAAGATTTTCTCCCACTCTGAAGGCTCTCCACATTGCTGATTGTTTCCTTTGCTGAGAAAAAGCTTTTTAGTTTGACTCTATCCCAATCATTGATTCGTGCTTTTATTTCTTGGGCTTTGGGAGTCATGTTAAGGAAATCTGATGAAGATTTGGACCTATTTTCTCTTCTATTAGGTGCAGAGTCTCTGGTCTAATTTCTAGGTCCTTGATCCATTTTGAGTTGAGTTTTGTACAGGGTGAGAGATGTGGGTTTAGTTTCATTTTGGTGCATATGGATTTGCAATTTTCCCAGCACCATTTGTTGAAGAGGCTATCTTTTCTCCACTGGATGTTTTTGGCTCCTTTGTCAAGTATGAGATACCTGTATTTATGTGGGTTTGTCTCTGTGTCCTCTATTCTGTACCTTGATCTACCTGTCTAAATGGGCCAAGGAAATGAACAGACACTTTACAGAGGAAGATCTACAAGCAATCAACAGATTTATGAAAAAATGTTCAACATCCCTTGTTATAAGAGAAATGCAAATCAAAACCACCTTAAGATTTCATCTTACCCCAATTAGAATGGCTTTTATTAAGAATACAGGCAACAA
>JAJEJO010003759.1:197271-255043 GCA_020662805.1 Glaucomys volans | reverse complement strand
CAGACATCATTGCCCTGTGTACATGTATGAATGCACAGATGGTGTGATTCTACTTTGTGTACAACCAGAGAAACAATAGCTGTACTCCACGTGTGCTCAATGAATCAATAAGGAAATAAAAAAATATATTAAAAAAAATAAATTAAAAAAATAATCTGTAAAAAAAGTAAAAAAAAATAATAATAATAATATCTAACTTATTTATATGCTATATATTTACAAAGTGATGTTTTTGTATGTTTTGTTGTTGAATGATTAAAGATAAATTCACATACTTATCACTTTTTTTGATGGCATTTAAAATCTACTTTTAGTAATTTTGGAATACATGATGCATTATTATTTTGGGGATGGGGGAGAACCAGGGATTCAACTCAGGAGCACTCAACCACTGAGCCACATATCTAGCCCTATTTTCTGTTTTATTTAGACACAGGGTTTTACTGAATTGCTCAGCGCCTCGCTGTTGTTGAGACTGGCTTTGAACTTGTGATTTTCCTGCCTCAGTTTCCTGAGCTGCTTGTGCATACAGGCTTGTGCCACACTTTGCCCTTCTACATTGTATTATTTCTTGAAGAAATCATTCTTGCAATGTTACTAAAATTTGTTCTTCTTGTCTAACTAAAAAAATTATTTTCCCTTTTATTTTATTTGAATTATGCTTTTATTTTAATTTATAGTTTTAAGTGGTGGATTTTATTGTGACATATTCATAAATATATGTTACATAATTTGCTACATATCTGAAGTTTTGTTCCTTCTGACCAACATCTTCAATATTCCCTTGTCCCCTCCATGAGCTTCTGGTAGTCCTCTTTCTAATTTTTGCATAATTAAGTTTGCCTCTTTTGGATTCCATATAAAGGAGAAATTATTCAGTATTTATAATTCTGTGCCTAGTTCATCCATGTTGTTGCATCCATATTGGCAGAATTTCTTTCTTTTTTAAAGTCAAGAATATTCATGTTTACATCTAGCATATTGATTTTATGCATAAGTTTGATGATAGATATATAGGTTGTTTTTATATCATGACTAGAACAGTAGAGATATCTCTTCAGTTTCAATCCTTGAGATATGTATCCGGAATTAGGATTGCTAGATGTCATGGTAATTCTGTTTTTGTATTTCTGAGGAACTTTCATACTATTTTCCATACTGGTTATGTTAATTTACATTCCACACATAGTACACAAGGTTGTTCCCTTTTCTCTATACTCTCCTTTGTCAACACTTGTTACTTTTCATCCATTTGATATTAGCCATTCTAACAGGTGAGGCATGATACATCATTGTGATTTCAATTTGTATTTCTGCTATGAATAATGATGATGATAATTTGTTCATGTATCTTTTAACCATTTCCATGTCTTTTTTTGAGAAAAGAAAGTTATTTTAGTCAGATTCTTCAATGCTTTGACCAAAGCATTTTTCAATGCTTTAATCAATTTTTTTTTGATATGACAAGAAAAATTTTAGAGGAGGAAAGGTTTACTTGGGGCTCATGGTTTCAGAGTCCATCTACCGCCAGCTCCATTCTTTGGGGTTCGAGGTGATACAGAATAGCATGGGGGAAGAGTATGGTGGAGAAAAACAAGTCAGGACATGTCAACAAGAAGAGGGGAGAGAGAGAGGGAGAGATTCCACTCACCAGATTCAAAATACATACTGCAAAAGCATGTTCCCAGTGACCCACTTACTTCAGTCATTCAGTTAATCCTTATCAGGGAATTAATTCATTGATTGGGTTAAGTCTGTCATAATCCAATAATTTCACTTTTAAACTTTCTTGTATTTTCCCACACTGAGCTTTTGGAGGACACCTTGTATTGAAACCATAACAAATGTCTATTTAGGAACTTTGCCCTTTTAAAAATTGACATACACTTTGGATGTTAGCCCTTTATCAAATATATGATTTGCAAATGCTTTCTCACAATCCATGGCTGTCTCTTCATTCTGTTGTTTCCTTTGTAGGAACTTTCCAACTGAGTAAACACCATTCGTTTAATTTTGCTTTTGCTGCCTGTGCTTTTGGGGTCATCTAAGAAGTCTTTGCTCAGATCAGTGTTGTGAAGCACTTTCCCTGTTTCATTTTTGTAATTTTACAGCTTCAGGTCTTGAATTTCAGTCTTCAATGAATTTTGAACTGCTCTTGAGAAAGCTAGACATACACAACAGAAGGAAGAAATGTGTACCCTATGCTTCATATACAAAAATCAGTACAAAAAAAATTTTTTTAAAAAATATGCATTTCAGGACATGTAATTGAGGAAAAATCTAGGAAGCTTTAAAAACTGTTAATTATTCTTAATACTTGATATTAATATCAAGAACACAAATACAAACAAAACAAAACAAAATAGAATACAGAAAATAATAAATGCTGGAGAAGATTTGGGGGAAAAGGTACACTCATACAGTCCATGGTGGGACTGTAAATTATTACAACCACTATGGAAAGCAGTATGGGGATTCCTCAAATAACTAGAAATGGAACCACCTTATGACCCAGCTATCCTACTCCTTGGTATTTATCCAAAAGAACTAAAATCAACTAGTCTAGTGGCACAACCACTTCAATGTGCAGCAGAATTAAGAATAATCAAATTATGGAATGACCCAGATCTCTATCAACAGGTGAATGGACCAAAAAATTGTGCTAAATGTACACAATGGAGTTTTACTCAGCCATAAAGAAGAATTAAATAATGGCATTTGCTGGTAAATGGATGGAAATTTTAAAAAAATCATGCTAAGTGAAATAAGCCAGACTCAGAAAATGGAGAGCCAAATGTTTTCTCTCATATGAGGTAACTAGAGTAAAGTAAGGGAAAAAAGATGGCAGGAAAGACTGGATAACATAAGGGTCTAAGATAGATCAGTTGAGTAAACAAAGAAAAAGAAGGAGGAAGAAAGGGGAGGGAGTAGACATATGGAATGAAATTAACAATAACTTGTTACTACCTATATGAAGGTACCAAGAAGAATTACCTGTACATATATAGTGTGTGTATATCTATATATATACACACACAAGTATATATACTTGATTGGAGCAAATATACATCAAGCATAAGTAGATAAAGAGTAAAAGAAAGATCAATAGAAGAGAAGAGAGGGAAGGGGGAGGGAGGAGAGAACTTAAATGGAAGGGAGAATGGAGATAGAAATCAAATTCCTTGTGTGTACTGTTAGACTGTGGGAACAACCTAGATGCTCTTCAACAGATGAATGGATAAAGAAGATGTGGTATGCATACACAATGGAATACTACTCAGCCATAAAGAAGAAGAATATTATGGCATTTACAGATAAATGGATGGAATTGGAGATTATCATGCTAAGTGAAATAAGTCAATCCTAAAAAAACAAAGGCCAAAAGTTTTCCCTGATAAGCGAATGATGATATAGAATCTAGTTGGGGGGAGGGTGAGAGAGGACTGGAGGATCTTTAGATTATGTAGAGGGAAATAAGAGGGGGAGGGGTGGGGTTATGAAGAATGGTAGAATGAGACAGACACCATTATCCTATGAATATGTGTGATTAACAAGAATGATATCAACGGACATCACGCACAACCATGGAAATGAAAATTTGTACCCCATATGAGTACAATGAATCAAAATGAAGTCTGTAAATAAGTAAATAAATAAATTTTTTAAAAAATGGACCCAAATACTATGTATTATTAAAATGCTCTTAAAAATACTTAATAGGGAGATAAAAAAGCTTTTAATAATATTTGCTATAGAGGTTACATGATACAATACTTATTTCATGACTCTATAAAGTTCATTTATTTTTACAAAAATATTTAACTTTATGTTGAATTATTTATATTACTTTTACATTCTTTATAAATATAACTGAAATTAGTTTTAACCATTTAGTCTATAGAATAAAGTATATATCACCATTAACTATGAACAAAAAACGACAAGGAGACCATTTAAAATGTCCTACAACAAGTATTTCTAAACTATCATAAATAAAATTATTCAGGGTTAGTTGAAGACAAGAATCATTTCTTCTAATTTAAAGTCATATTTCAGGTGAGGAAGGAATCCCATTGTGAATGGAATAAAAAATGTCGTTCAACTAAAAACAACAAAAGCATAACTTAGGTATTATTTTTTCTGGTTTAAAATTTATTTATGTAGGAATTGGAGAATATTATACTAAGTGAACTGAGCCAAACCCAGAAAACCAAAGGCTGAATGCTTTCTCCGATATACGGATGTTAATTCACCATAAGGGGTGGGGGATAGGGAAGAGTAGAAGACTTTATATTAGGTACAGGGGAGTGAAGGGAGAGGAAGGGGTAAGGGGGGGAATGATAGTAGAGTGAAGAAGCAGACATTGTTACCTCATGTACATAGATGACAGCATGACCGATGTGATCCTACAATTTGTATTATCAGATAAATGAGAGATTATACTCTATTTATGTATGATCTATCAAAATGTATAAATGAATTCTACTGTCATGTATAACTAAAACAAATAAAAAATAATACAAATTTTAAAAATTATTTATGTAGATTTTTTCTACCTCCTTGATTTTCAAAAATAAACATTTTAAATGATCAGTAAACACAGAGATTGACTTATAAAAATGTATGTAAATATGTAACTAAAGGGTTGCCTCATTTAATCAGTGGCTTTCAATTCTTAGTATTAATCATTTTTAATGACTTCTTCACTTATTCTCAGGAAAATCAAGTTGAAATAAATGAGTAAAAGATTACAAGCTATTTGTAAATGGCATAATATCTTAGAGGAGCTCTGAATAGGTCAAAACAGTAGTAAATCCTTTCAAATATAAATGACTTTGGATAAAACATTTTTAGATTTCCTAATGAAATGAATGCTACAAATTTAAAATAAAGTGGATAAATGTAAGTAATTTTGATTGAAATACTAATTCTTTATATATTGTAATTTGTTTCTAAGAAGCAATTTTATTATTCCAAATATCAAATTTCTTATTCTTTATCAACATGGTCATTTCAGAGACATTGTATTTAATAAAGACCACAACAATATTGATCAATATGTGACTATAAGAATTGTAAAAAAAAAAAAAGGGGGGGGTGGCTATTGGTAAAGTTAGTGTTCCAAGTCATGATTAGCATGTGCAAGGCCCTGAGTTTAATCCCCACCAACTCTCCCACGAAAAATTATAAATAAGTAAAAATATCTTAATAGATTTAAATACATAATAATTTAATTTAAGGTTACACTCCTTGAGCTATGCATCATAAGCATTCTACATATATTAACCATTTCTCTTATGAAGCACATTTTATCATATAGAGGCTGGAAATATTCTAATGACCTTATAATCTAATTTTATTTCTGAAAAATATAAGATTATTTCAAGTACCTTCCTTTTCTTGAAGCTAAATCTGAATGTCATTTTTAAATTATTTTTAATATTTCACTTTCATCCTCCATGTAAATACTCTTTTAGAAATCATACACTTCTCCGTATTAGAATTTTATTTCTCTGCCTGAATGTTCAGGGTATGCTTATTTATTTTATCAGTACTGGGGATTCAACTCTGGAACACTCTGCCACTGAGCGACATTCCTAGCCCTTTTTAATTGTCTTTTGAGACAGGTCTCACTAAGTAGTCCAGGCTGGCCTTTGACTTGTGATCCACCTCCTTCAGCCTTCTGAATTGCTATGATTAGAAACCTGTGTCACCACTGTGCCTGGATCAAGTCATTCACTTACCCTTGGAATAAACAACATTAGGTTTTTATTTGAATTTGTATAATTTTGACAGAGAACATATCTGAACTTCATTTGTCTTGAGCAATGTTCTTTCTTCTATTGAGCTTCTCTTAATCATAATAGATTAAGATTCATATCAGAAACCACTCTGGTTGTAATCACTTTGATTTCTTTTCTTTTAATTAGGGGAAAATTTTAGAAGTTTATAATCCATATCACTAAATATGTTTTCTAGTATGTGTGTGGAACATTTGCTGTACTTAGCAAAAATTTTAATTGGTCATTTTCTGTTCCTTATAATTATTTTAGCCATTTTTATTTACTTATTCTTTTCTGTAAAATGAAATTTTTTCTGCAAAAGGTCAGTTTTCATGTGCATTCTCCACAAGCATATGTATAGTTTTTTTTCTTTCTAAGAACCTTCTATTTTAGCATTTTTGCCCCCTCAACACACACATTGGAATGCTGCACTCTAAATACACGCCTTCAAACACACATATTAATTTATATACAAATTTGATAATAGCTAAGTTTTTATTACATATAAACTTAGGCACCAGTTGACTACAATTTATATTCAACTCTCAAATCTAAATAAGAGTTCCTATAAATGAGAATGGCATGACTTAGTTTTGTGGACTACTCCCATTTGTCACTGTGATCCTTGTGCCAATGGTTTAAAAAAAAATCAGCATATATTTGTGAGTAACTTTGAAATACGTACTTTATTTTCAAAAAAATTATGGATGACTCAGCACGATGGGGACCATCTTTCAAACAATGCAAATAAGTATTTCAAAATTACATCTAGAAGGAAACAAAGATAAAAATGGCTTTTATAAATTTGCCAGTCAAATGGATACGAGTCCAGTTTGCTTATAAATTGAGATGAAAGTATGTAAGGAAAGTCAGAAAAAACAAATCTCTTATGATAATAATTGAAATTTTAACAAAAATGTTTAAGTAGCAAAAACAAAAATTGTTGGTATTTCTTTAGTAATAGAATCTGGAAAATGAAGTGACAAAAATAGGATGAACTTGAGCATTACTGCATACACACCTAGATACTTTTAAAGGGAAATTTTCAGAGAGATATTATGTAAAAGATTATATGTGACAATAAAATTACAGATAAGAAGTTCTCAGCTATTAAAAGTGAAATTATAAATCATACACTTTGAAAAAATGTCATGTGTACTTAGTAGAAAATAAAGATCATGCAAAAATGGGTCCAAAAACAAGAATTTGAAATGAACATAAATCTTAACACAAAATGTCATTGCATAATCAGATAAACAAAGACTAAAGGAAATAGGATATTGATTTATACTCATCAGCTTACCAAATCTGAAACATCAGATATGTATTGCTGTCAAACACCTGAATAAAACATTTATGCTTATACACTCTGTCAGAAATGTAAATTATTCCATAATTTTGGAATATAATCTGATATCTATTATAAAATATTCATTAATTTAAAAATCATAAAATAATTCTCATAATGATATAATTGCTAATACATATATTTTCACAAGGAAGAATATTTGTTATATTATTGAAATCTTCTTATAATAGAATAATACCCTAAATGTAAGTGAAGTGAATGCTTGTTAACAAAAGTAATAGCAAAAAAATAAATAAATAAAACCATGCAAACTATTGGAATAATGAGTGAAGAGAACATCGTGGTCAAATTTACATGAAGTTGAAAAAAAAAAAACAAGAAAAAAAGTGATGAGGATGTAGATCAAAATATGTATTTCTTGTTTTTAGGTAAAGTTTCAATACTTTAGATGAGCTGAGACTAAAATGTTTGGAAAAGTATTAATAGTTTGAAGAGGGTCACTGTTTCCATTTTATTTTTACAAATGTGTCACTTAGTTTGCATGTCGAGGTAAGAAAAGGCCAGAAATACAATATTGGTGGATAATTATTATAGGAGTGGGATAAAAACATGACAAATATGTGTTATAAACATGATTGGAAGAGGGAAGTTTGAAATGTTCAACTGCTTTTATCTAATGATAGTAACCAGTGAGGGGAAGGCATCAAATCCCTCACAGCTCCTTAGAGGTTTCCTCAAGCAGTGAGCTTCTCCTTTGTTATTGGCTTTCCAGTTCTATCAGTATTTCTAACAGGCATAAATTTCATCAGCTTCTCACAAATTAGCAAATGAACAATAGAGAACCCTTTCCACATTTTATCAGAAGCACTATTTCAAGTATGTGTTATCTATAAAGCCACATGAACTTTTTTTCTTTTAAAAAGTATGCATTTGACAAAATTAGAAGCAGAATTCTACTTTTCATGTTTCACAAAAATGAAAAATGTTAAAGATGATGAAGACAAATTCAAACAGAAAAGTGAAGAAATGAAAAGCAGAATAACTTTTATAGTGAACATAATAGGGTCACTTTGAATGCATCCTTTTATACAAATGTATATGTTTTAACAAAATTTATAAAGCATGTTGTTGCTAAAGTTGAGGACCAAAATTGGTACCCCTTTTCTAGAGGGAATTATTCACCATCTGTACCCAAAACCGTTAACCATCAACTTCATACTATGTATTTAACCTGAAGCAATAATCAAAGAAGCAAACTAAGGTTTTACAAATATACTCATTAACTTTGAAATTGTTCTATAAATCTAAGAAAACTTACTAATTTGGCAATATAAAATTATGATATGTCCACTAAAAAATATTGAAAATTATTTTAAAGAAAGTCTAACAACATGGATAAATTCACAAGGTAACACAAAATTCAGAAACTTTTGTGTTTAACTTGTATACTTGTATCAAATAAGGCTATAATATATGCATGTGAACAATGATTCTGTGCAATTAGAGGTAATTTATTTTCTAGCCTCCGAGATTTTTTTTATCTTTTCCAAAAGATACTTTAGAAATTACAAAAATACTGTTTATAAACATGAAAAATTCAGTTTTGCATCTCAAATCAAAATTCCAAGGACAAAAATGTTCTTTTGATTTGATCAGTTTTTCTGATGATGTCCCCTTACTGGTATTTTTAAGTAGCTATGACTAGCATTTCCCTACCTTTTAGAACAGCTAAATTATACTTAATAATTTTTTTCAGTTTTTCTTACATGAAAGTGTGAGGTTTTCCTTGTGGGATTTAAAAAGCCACAAAACTTTATAAACATGAGAATTACTTCCACATTAAAGGACTAAACACAGCAGGATAGTACTGCAGGCCCAGGGAATGACTTAGACTTCGAATTGAAATGGAATACTCCCCCCAGGTGATTTAGAAAATGTCATAATCTTTTCAATAAGATGAACTGAACAGGCTTAGGGAGATCAAGGTAAAAGCCAGTTTGGAGGCTAAAAGGTACAATCATCACAATTTGAACTTTTAATCTGAAAGGCTTACAATTTCCTCTCCCATTGGTTTCCACGGGATAGCTTAACTATAGGATTCACCTAACTCCAGCTCAACTATTTGAAGGTACCTTAAAAGCACTATAAAGCATAAGGGATCATGCAAGAAGCTATGAGATTTGGGCCCCAAAAGTCTCCCAATGCTAGCATCACAGATTTTAACTTTTAAGTATCTTCCTGCTTCAAACAGAAGAATCCCTGAGATTACTGCCAATAAAAACATATATGTCAAAATCTCTTGGACACGTATAGGACTACTATAATTGATGGGATGTGGATAAGACTGAGAAGATAGATGCATGAAATTATAGTGGATCTTTGTGATTTCTGGGACATCAGTATGCAACTTCTATAACTGTGACCCAGAATCCTATAATTGGAACCACAAGCTTAGCAAGTCAAATGAAACATTATAAAGAGCAGCTATTCAGAGATAATATATATTAGGGTCATATGCAAGTCTTACAAAAATACAATAGGGTCTAATGGCTGAGAGGGATGATTTGAAGAAAACAGCCTGGATACAAAGGCAAAAGGCAGTTTTGTCAAATTGTTGGGGAAATTCAGCTTCAGGCACAGTGTTCAACTTGGGAAAACTGGCAAAGTAAACCTGTCTTATTAAGATAAAATTCTGAGTTTCAAAACTAGATGACTATGCCAATGGTAGTTGGACTACAGGAATGTACTATTTGAACAAAAGGAAAAAAAATGGATTACAGGAAACATGTATCCACAAAAAAATGTCAAAATTTATGAGAAAGTACTCTGTAGATTTGCATAGAAAGTAATTGATTCTAGGTATCTTAGAGAATATGCAGAATTAAGACATATACCCTATTCATATAATTATATTTGAGAGCCCACAGTCTTAAATAACTCCAGTGATCAATACACAAAAACAATCTGACATTCAGAATTTACAGTTTTCCATATTATTATTTTTTTATTTACTTATTGATTCATTGAACACAAATGGAGTACAGCTATTGTTTCTCTGGTTGTACACAAAGTAGAGTCACACCATCTGTGCATTCATGCATGTACACAGGGCAATGGTATCTGTTTATTTCTCACAACACACCTATCACAATTATTCCATTTACAAATCAGCAACACAAGCCAAGAGATTCTAAATAACTGTTTTCGTGGAGCTAGCACAGTGAAGAGCTAGCAAGTGAAGAAATGAGAAATTAAACCCAGGAAGCATGTTTTACTGCTCTGAAGTCTCATCAGTGTGCTGAAGTCCTCCCCCAGGAGACATATTAAGGCTCCTGTCTGCTGTGTCAAATCATATCCAACATTATATCTTGGCCACATGAACAGAAGCTTCACAATTGGAGGACTTCAAATTTCAGACTGTCTTTGAAATACCGATGTCATCATCTTTGACAAAATTGAGTACTATATTACTTTTTCAATATCTCATTATGCAGGTTAATAGACATACATTAGCTCCCACACACAAGTCCCCACTTATTGCTTTCCTGTGTTGTTCTTTCCTCTAGTTGTTTCCTGTAGAACTGTGGTCTTAGACCAGACTTCATATTAAGACATAGATGAGGAATTCCTCATAAAACACAGACAGACTGGTTTCACATCTAGATTTTCAGATTCAGTGGTTATGAGGCAGACAAGAATTTGCATTTCCAACAAGTTTCCAAATAGTGGCCATGCTGCTGGTCCGGGTATCACACTGACCGGTGCTCTAGTAGAAAAACTAATCAAACTTATTTTTTTCCCTCAAGTACCTTCATTCCATGCTCATTAACTTTGATTTTCCCATTGCTTTTTGAGCTCTCAGTGTGGGTAATTACTTCATTTAAATTTCTGAGAAATCACTGAAACCAGGCCCAAATGCTACTCATTTGGTTTTTACTTTTCACTTAAGGTTCACAATGCATGGAATGATTAGTATTCAACTAATAATAAGGCCTCATGTCCTTATAAGTGAGTTCATGATGTCCCAGTATCATGGGTTATTGTATGTGCTTCATGTATTGATTATCATCTTCCAGGTATCTACTCTGTTCATTTTATATATTTTAAATTCTAGAAATATTTGTCAACTACTTTTTTCCCTTCATTTATTTCTGTCATCTTTGTTTCGCCTGTGCTTACTCATCACAGACTTTTGGAAAAAAATAACCACTGAAAAGTTCTTAAAGTAAAAATTATGGGCAGAAGGGAAACTGAAATATAATGTGATCCATATTTCATAACAATAAGTAGCTAATATATACAACAGTAATAATCCTGTTCACAGTGAGACACTTTATATTTTCTGACCTTTAAATTCAATTAAATTTCATTGCCAAAATGAAGAGGGCAGAGGCTTAAAAATAGGCTCAGGGAGGAAAACAAACTGTTGCTCAACTAGGATCTGAATCTGGACTCCAGAAAGGTCCACATTTGTTAACACAGAAATCATAACACTGGAGTTACCTCGACCTGATAGTGAGAATGAAACAAAAAAACAGTAGAAGCTAGATTGTTCCTTGGGAAAAAAAAATCTCAAGAAATTAATAATAAAGTCAAAATGTAAAATAAAGAGGAAAGAGCTGAATCAGAAAGGTGCCTTATACCTGTTCAAATCCTAAACTGTGTTATTCCTTGGCCTGGGTGAAGGTGCTGCTCCTTATGACCCAGCAACTATATATATAAATACATTTTCTAAAGCAAGTAACTAAATTGAAAGCAAGATAAATTATTAATAAGAGATAAAAGATTGATGACATCAAAATACAAAGTACACTTGAAATTATAGGAAAACTGAGATATCAATAATCAAATGTTTACAATATAAAAGCAACTCCCTGAAGAAGAACTATGAATATTCCAGTCCCTAATAAGTAGGCAGATGGTATTTTATGCATCTCAAAGAGTAAAATATTAAAGGATAATATGAAAATTATACATTTGTTTTTCTTCTTCTGACCTGGAAATAGGTCTGTATTAATATTTTGGACATGCCATTGTACATTAGGTCTTTCAAAGGGAGGTCTTCTTTAGAAATATTGTTCCATGGTACCCAAAACTTTGGTCACTGTGGAAAATATTTATTTTGCTGATTCATTTGTCATATACTGTCAATTCTCAGTACTCACAGATTTAGTCTTTGGAACTTGGCTACTTACTAAGATTTATTTGTAACCCCAAGCCAACATTCACAGTGCTTTCACAGTCACTTACGAGCATGTATAAGGTGGCAAAAATATCAAGCCTCCCAAAGGGCATGCTCATAGCTGAGGTCAAGCAAGTCCATGATTGCTCTTCTTATTTCAGTTTTCAAACTGAAAAGATGTGTCCCCTTGACAGTCTGTTTGTTACCACTTACTTTACATTTTGGAGCTATTATTTATTTGGTTATATTTTATATTCTAATTTAATGGTTTATTTTGGTTCAGGATTTGAACCCAGGGCTTTGCACATACTACATTTCGAGTCCCTTGATTCAGTTTTTTAAACATCCTCAAAGCATATTCTAAAGTGCTGCTTAGTGTTCTGAAGGACAAAAACACTGTGATACCCCTTATGAAGAAAATACATGTGTTAATTAGGTTCTATTTAGGTATGAGTTACAGTGATGTTGACAATGAGTTCAATGTTGAAGAATCAACAATAGGCATTAAATTAGATTTTTCAAATAAAATTACACATGAAACAAGATTATAGATTGATCAGTTGACTAAATGTTGTGACCATAGACTCAGAAAAACCTAACTCTGAATTCTTATATTGCTTAATTCAGTATTCACAGCAACTTTATAAAATATAATTACCACAAAAACTAGGAGCCAACTTTTTCTCTAAGTTGGCCGTTTCCCTCATTTCCTCCAATAGTCCTAGTGTTTGTTTTCATGTTTACAAAGGTTCTTATTTCACTTTGATAATTGCATCCTATTTTCTCCTCATGAAAGTCACATCAAGACCAAACAAAAATTATCAGGAACAAAAGCAGTTAGGTTCTTAAGAGTTGTTGACCAGTTACATAATGTGAAGCCTAATTCTTCAATAATTTTCCTGGGAACCTTATCACAACATTTCCAACACAGGCTTAGGCAAAGGATGCTTGCTACCCTCAAGAAGGTCATTAGGAACAAGGCTAGTACACTAACTCAATAGCCTGCACATTATCATACATAAGACATATGACAAACTCAGCCTGAATCTTTCCAAATAACATTACAAGGTCACTACAATTATTGAAATTCAATAAGCACTATTATTACTCTTGAAACAATATTTGCCATGACCAAATTCACTGTGCTGCTCCTGAGAGATTACCATTTTAACTATAAATGTGCTGTTCACATCATAACAATGCAAGGTGAAGCCATGGGTTGTTTAAGGACTCATATGGAAATTAGGCTCAGAATTCTTTTGTTATTTAAAGGCTTCATGATAAGCTCCAGTCTTTGTGTATTAAAGTTATTGATATAAACATCAGAACCTTTCTGACCTTCTGGGAGTTCTCCATAATTAGATAGAAGGAGTTCCAAATCCCCAGAACAGTATCAAAAGATCCTTGCCTAATGCCTTCCACATTTTTGCTTTTGTTTTCCAATCTTCTCTGAAAACATTTGAAAAATCATATTAATATTTTTAGAAGGCTTCTTAGCATATCTTCTTTCTTCAAACAAATAAATGAGTGGATTTTTGAACCATCACTAGAAGACCCCTTAAAACAGTTTATTGTTTAACACTAAGACCTAAACAAAGTAATTTTGCATCTCTGGATGTGCTTTTAGACTGACATGTTTTCTTTGAGGAATTCCACACTCATGGGGACCATTAACATCCAAGAAGCACATATTTTTCTATTAATCATTAATGACATCCAAAACACCTGCAGCAGGAAAGAGTATAACTACTGATTTGCAGTTGAAAATTAAAATCACATTATAGATGATTTTAAAATGGAATGAAGGTTAGAGGAAGTGAAGAAATCCCAACAGGATATTCTCAGGGCTGTTTCTTCCAGGCATCTGTCACTTGTGACTGCAAGGTTTTGGCATAAGTCACAGCTTTGAAATCTCTGTTCCATCATTTTCATGTCCTCTCCATCCAAGACAATTTTAGCAGAAAAACAACTGGCTATATTTTGGTGCTTAATGGTAATCATTACCCTACAAAAAATAGCACCTTGATCTGGGATTTCTCAACCAACTGAACTGGGATAAATAGTCTTGTGTCACTTTGCAATGAAGCTACGTTCCAAGAAATGCATTGCTAAGCAATTTTGTGATTGTGCAAACATCATAGAGTGTCCTTACACAAACAAAGAGGGTCTAGGTAAATCACTTCATGTGACCCCTTGCTGCAGTTGAGAGATGTGATAAACATAAAATATGAGGCTGGCACTTACGTCCATCAAGGCATACTGTTTTACTGTAAACTCTATGAGTGGGAGAAATGCATGCTAAAATAACAATAAAATGGATAGTAAATACGTAAGTCAGTAATGTATTTATTTGTTATTATTTTCAGGTATCATGTACTGCACACAGTTGTATTGATATTCTCTTACATGGCCCGAGATGCGGTAGGTTGGTTAATTCAGCATCACCACACATGAGTAATGCATTGTTCTGCATTACCTGGCTATCAGCTTACTAGGAAATGGGTATTATTCAACTATTTTACATTCTTTTAGGACCACAATCATGTATTTTTTCCAGGTTTGACAGAAACATTGTTATACAGTACATGATTATAAATGTTTATTAAGAAAACCATCTATGTGGAAGTAGCTTTAGAACTGAGTAAGGGGTAAAGGCTACAAGAGTTTTTAGGTATATGCTAGAAGAAGTCAATTTTACCAGGAAGGTAATTTTTTAAAGGTGACTCTTGTGAAGGCTCAGAAAGAAAAAAAGAAGGAAAGAAACATTATCTTTTATAGAAGACAAATAATCATGAATGGAATGCTAATAGAAATATGGACAGTAAAATCCATTTTGATAGACTTAAGGTGGAAATTAGGAACATCTGATTTGATAGTGGAGAGAAGGTAACCCTTGTTATGAAGTTGTGAAATCTGGATATTCACAAACAGAAAAATAAAATTAAACCCTCATCTCACAAGTTATAAAAAATTGAATCACAATGGATTAAAGACTGAAATGTAAGACCTGAAACTGTGAAAATACCAGAAGAATAAATAAGGGGGGGCATAATGAAATTGGTCTGGGCAATTACTTTTTGAATATGATCCCAAATGTACAGGCAGGAAGAATACAAATAGACAAATGGCATTGCATCAAACTTAAAAGCTTCTGCAGGCAATCAACAGAGTAAAACAGAAGCCTACAGAACAGGAGAAAATATGTGTAAATCACACACCTGATCAGGGAATAATATTCAAATACATAGGGAATTCAAACAACTCAACAACAGGAAAACAAATAACCTGACTTTAAAAATGGGCAAAGCACATACATATCTCTTCTCCAAAAGAAAACACAAAAATAGCCACCAGGTAGAGAAAATGCTGCTCAACATCACTAATCATCAAGAAAATACAATTAAAACCACAATGGGATCTCACCTTACAACTGTTAGAATAGCTATTGTCAAAAAGATGAAAGATAAGTGTTGGCAAAGATGCTCAGATAAGAGAACCTTCGTACACTGTTGGAATGTAATTTAGTACAGTCATTGTGAGGCGGTTTCTCAAAAAATTAAAAACGTAAGTGCCTTATGATCCAGGGATCTTGCTACTGGCATATTGCCAAAGGGAATTAAATCAGTATGTCAAAGAGATAACTTCACTCCCATCTTCATTGCAGTATTACTTACAATGGCCAATATATGGAATTATTCTACATGTCCATAAATGGATGAAAGAAAAAAATTGATATTTACACAAAGTAGAATAATATTCCACATAAAAAAGAATGAGGGTTTTAATATTTGTGACAACATGGGTGAACCTGGAGAACATTACGCTAAATAAAATAAATCAGGCATAGAAAGATAAATACAAAGACTACATGATCTTACCTATGCATGTGTTGCAAAATGTTGAACTCATGGAATCTGACAGCTGAATGGTGTTACCAAGGGCTGGATGAAGAGAATAATAATTGTGGTTAAAGATACAAAATTTCAGATAGGAAGAATAAATGCAAGAGTTCTATTATGTAACATGGTGACTATAGTTAACAATATATTGTATGCTTGAAAATTGCTAGCAGTAGGTGGGAGTGTTCTTATCACAAAAGAATTAGTATGTGAGTTGATATGTATGCTAATTTGCTTGATTTAACCATTCCACAATGTTATGTATGTATGTATCAAAATGTCATGTTGTACTTCACTCATATAAATAATTTTATCAATCAAAAAGATTTTTTAAGATGGAATTTAAAATATGGCAGTTGTTGAAATATAGAAGGTATTTACAGGAGATGGGAAAGAATACATTTTCTTTGAAACACACTAAAAACCTTTCTTGCCTGCAGATAGCTTATCATACAACATATAATTGATATTCTTGACAAGGAAAGATAAGGCAAAGGAAAAATATCCTGGTCATACTTATTTATGCTTATTAATGAAATAAGTCAAACCCAAAAAGACTGAATGTTTTCTCTGATATGCAGAAGCTAGTTCACAGTAAATTGTGGGGGGGGGGGGATAGAGTTAGTTCATATTAGGTAGAGGGGAGAGAAGGGAGAAGAAAGGGTAGGGCGGAAGGAATGATAGCCAAGTGAAACAGACATTACCTCATGTACATATGTGACCAATGTGCTCCTACAATATGTATAATCAGAAAAATGAGAGATTACGCCATTGATGTCTGATCTATCAAAATGTATACATGCATTCTACTGTCATGTACAACTAATTAGAACAAAAAAATAAAAAATTTTCCTATAATGTGAATAATTTAATCTTCATTATACAGATTTACAATCTTAATATGAAAACATTCAAGTATTTTAATAAGGTTTTACTTAATATTCCACAGCTGAATAAATACAAATGAGTGTATCTTAAATATAAAAGAAGGTAAGAGAAAATTATGTGTACTTTCAATTATATGATAAGGTGAGAGAAAATTATGTGTGAAGATTTTACCAAAGAAATCCCAGTATAGCTTGTATTAATAGGCCTTTGATGCTGTTACTACGGGCCATTACATATGACTGACTGTACCATCCAAACCAAAGAGAGAAAATATTTTTCTAATGTAGAAACACAGAAGACTTTTTGTTTATTCTATATGATTGAATAATAAGTCTTTTGTTTTTTTTACATAATTTTATGTTGTAACAAATCTATTAATTAAAAAAATCCTGTAGAATCACTAGCATAAATTTCTCAGCATATTTTAAATGGATATACTTGAAAACTGATTGTTTATTTGGTAGGTCCATTCATTCATTCTTTAACAGGGATGGTATAAAGTCCTGCAGTGGTTTGGATGGATAAGATGGACCCCTGACCTTTCTAAACTTCCGCTAAAATCAAATTAAGTTACATTTTATTTAAAGTTTATTATTATGCATTGTCTGCTGTGAACTGTTTTCCAGTTTTTATGGTACAGTTCTGAAAACTAACAATGAATGAATATGTTTAGAAAAGTAGAACAGGATCTTGAAATATATTATCTCCTTATTATAGCCCAAATAATTTTAGGAGAAAATATTAGGGTGTCAGCACTACTATTCAATCTATCTCCATATTGTTTCTTTTCCCAGTGTATTTGCTTCCTCTCTAACTCTATTGTTTTTAAGGTGATTAATAACCATTACCGTTTGCTCATAGTTGATCTCAATCCAAAATTCCTCTTGGGATATTCTGCAAGAATATTTGCTCTCATTACATTCTGGCAGAATGTACTGGTACTTTATTGTTTTCCATGACTGTGGTTTCTGGGTGAAAAATGTCCTTCAAAAATAGGGAAAACTGGGCTGGGGCTGTAGCTTAGTGGTAGAGCATTTGCCTCACACGTGTGAGGCAGTGGGTTCGAGCCTCAGCATCACATAAAAATAAATAAAGATTTAAAAATATAGGGAAAACTTTTTTGTAACAAACATAGATCACCAGTGTGACTCTTGAGTAAAAAAATGTGTATCTAGGTGTTCCTGTGTAGTGGGCTACCTGGGTGGTTTGGAACACCAGATGAAATCTTGTGAAGGACCACATAATAATTACATGGCAAGAACAAAGAAATATGGAATTCTAAGGAATTTCCAGTTTTTCAGAATAACAAGAAACCTAGTACCACATGTGTGCAGATTTAAAAAAAAACAGTCAAGCTATTCTTCTTCACTAGATAAATGCCTATTTCTTATTTTATTAGATTCTTTAACAAATTATCCCCATATCCACAAAATGAATTACATTCTTCAAGACATGTAAATCATATTTAAACATTTCATAACAATAAATATTTAAAACTTTTCAGCAAATTTTAGCAATACAAATTCTCTACTTTTAACTACTCATTTTTTAATTTTTCATTTTCTGAATTCTGTAATACTTATCCTGAATTTTATTAGAAGGAAGTTTGCCAACAAGCAATCTATATATCCATATCTCTGATATTTTAAACATTTTTTCTCAATAATATAACAAAAATGTAATAATAGCAAATTTACAAGGTTCTCTAAATTGATTACCTAATTAATATAAAAGAAAAAATATAGAGTAACATATAAGACATACAACAACTTGCATGTGTATACACAGAAATCTCTGTTTCCCTGATGGATATATTTTGAGGGATTACATGCTCAAATGTCTCTAGTTACAACCATATGTCAAAAAATCTGCATTTGCCATTGAATTTAGAAGTCAGAACTCTTTAAATATGCACAAAAATATTGCTTCTATTAGGTTGTTTCCAGAGGTTTAATTAGAAGATACAACTTCTGTCTTTCTTCTCAATATAGTCCAAGGATGACATTTTTCTCCTGAATATTTCCCATGCCACATTTTGTCCTTGAATGTTTCTGTTTCAGATGTGTTTTTAATAGATTCCATAGGCTAATTGACATGGTGCACAGCCAAGATGTATTTTAGTATCTGATGTGTCATATCAATTTTGCCAATGTGTCAATGTTCTGCAAACTCTCTGAGAATTTCAACAGTTATTCATTCACTTTGAGGTTTATCTTTTTAATTTAAAGATATAATTTTATATTCTGTAATATGTTATAATTTATCTTTCTGTATTGTCTTCCCAAGTAATTGTAAGTTCTTTGAGCACAGGGAATGCAACTCATTCTCTTTATATTCCTAATATACAATGCAATGCAGGATGTGATAAATGTGCATGGCATGGTTGAATTTTCACTCGAGTGTGATTTGCTTGCTGAGAGATTCAACCTGCTTCAAACATACATTACACAAGCCACAGAAGTCCAATGTCAGAGACAACCCTCTCTTAGACACTGAAGTAGATTTTCAGCTTGAGAGTCCCACATCACATTTGATTTTGTTGCTTGCTTTGTTGAAAGTAAGTCAACTTTCTTTGTTTCTTCCTTCCTGAGTCTATACGTTTCTGAAGTGTTATAAGCCTGTTCAGTTCTCTCTTAAGAAGCTCTAAGAGACTAACAGAAATGTTACAGAAATAATGTAGTTCAGGGAACTCTTATCATTATGTAGGATAAATGATTGTATGCTTCTTATACATTGTCCTTTATTCAAAGATTTTATGTCAGTTATTATATATAAGCAACTCCAAAATATTGAAGTTGTAATCATGACAAATTTCTGAACACAAAATTTTTTACCATTAATCAAATTGAGGATATCAAATAAAGTAGCAAAGAAAATTTATTCATCACTATAGTATGTGCATATTATAGGAATACGTATTGTGTGGTTTAAATTGTTAAACTGTGTAATGCAAAAAATATTTTATAATTCTATTTTCATTGTTCTTAGGTTTTCTTATTGTGACATTCATGTAGATTAGATATAAGTGATAGACAAGTTAAATGTAAATTTTACATATTTTGTAGCACATGGTACATGATATGATCACATGATAATAGCACAGAACATTTCATATCACATAATATTATATATGTGCATTAGATATTACATATGACATTTACTATAATTTTTTGCTAAATATTGTATACGCCATATTTATGACAGGTGACGACTAAAACAGTTCACATTTTATCAAGTGGGGAACTATTATTACTTTCCCACATTTTATATTTAAATGTAATGAGGGATAGAGAAACTGCATGAATTGGTCAAGATCCCATAGAACACTGCAGGGAAATGAAAAAGCAAACCCAGGTAGTATGGCATCAGTGTCTATGCCCTCACCCCTATTCCATATGACTCTATGTATTCACATTGCAATAACATAAAGATAGTTGGTATGAGGGTAAACATTTTTTAAGATATGTATTATAAGAGAACATTTATTGGATATTGAATTATTTGTTACAAGTGTTTATGCAGAATTTGATCTGATACCCACCGTAGATAAGGAAGCTCAGAACATTGAAAAGATGGTATAGAAGAAATACAACCGCTACATTTCTACGATAGGTTTAATATTATATATTCAGACTAACTCCCCTGCCTAACTTTATATTAACTCACACAATCAAAAAGTAATTGTATGAATTAATTTTCTTAGTAATGAAAATCTTAATTTATTTTCTATCAAATGTGTATATTGTTTTGCAAGTAAACTCTTAATTAGTAAGTTCTCAGAACAATTTCAAAATTTGATATCTATCAATGTAACTAATTGGAAATCACTAATAAACCCACATGACCATTTTTTCATTCCAACCAAAGAATGAATACCAATCCTGGTGTTGGGTTTCAGACTAGCATTTTCTTACTAAAATAGTCTTGTTTTCTTGCTGAAGGACAAATTGCATATGCTTTGGTTATTTCACTGTGCAGTAGTTTGATATTGATTTACTTCCTAGATATCAATAAGCATTTCATTTTTCATATGACTAAGTTAAACTTTATATTTACATTTAAAATCATTTCCTTAAAGTAAAATTACAATTATTCTTCATGATTCAGCACCAAGTGCACACCATCAATGATGGAATTACATGCCATTATGTCATTAGAACTCTTTCTTCTCTAAAACTTGTCATCTGATTATAACTGATTTAATGTTATAATCTCTGGAAATAACATTTATTAAGTAATTAAGCCTCATAATGCTCACTGATCAGTTAGCATGTACTAGTTTTTAATGCAAGCTACTTGTATATTCTTGCTTATCTGGGTGACATTGATCAGTGGCAGATTGAAAATGCCATGATTGCACATAACGTAAATTCCAAAGATGATTAGTATTCTTTACAATGTAAGGAAAGGGAAAAGTTTTTGTCCCCCCAAATATTATTTTGTGCTAGTTTCTTTCCATATCCATTGCACAATACTTTACAAAGTCTTTTTACCTTCAGAAGCCACTTCAGCATTATCCCAAACATGAAGAAGAACTATGATGTGTGTAGCATTTAACATAACGACTGCCCAGGAGTAAGGGACAGGGTCTCACTGAGTTGCTTAGGGCCTCGCTAAGTTGTTGAGACTGGCTTTGAATTTGCAATCCTCCTGCCTCAGTCTCCCAAGTGCTGGGATTATAGGCGTGCGCCACCACACAAAAAGTATTTTTATGGCTGTTACTGATCGTGTCACTATTGTTGATGCTACTATCATTCCTATTTGTGAAAGAAAACAATCATTAGCTAAATCAAGAATACCCGTTCTTAACATACTTGGAAATACTTTTATTTTTCATCTCAATTAAGGTGAGAAAAAATTATTCTCCTTCACTAATCATTTTTAAAGCTCCCTGTGTGACTCTTTTTCCTTTATCAAAAGTCTCAAGCATTAAGCTTACCTATTCACTGTGCAATTTAAAACTATTAAATATCAAAAATACAAACTGTTCAGGCTTATTTAAATTTCCAAAGGAAAATCTGTACGTATTCTAATATAAAACATATTACAGTAGTCAAACAGCCTCAAATCTCTTAAAGGATACCATTCAGATAATTTATTATTTTGAGATTATTACTAAGATATTTTATGGTTTCAAATATAGCTAAATTGTGTGTGTGTATGTGCGTGAATTTCTAGGTAAAAATACATAGGCTATTTTATTTCTCTCCTTTCATTCCTTTTCAAATGATTATCATCTCAATTCTGGGAATTATGTCATGCTTACAAACATGTAAAATATTTAAAATATTTTGATCTTTAACCCACTATTGCTAAATTTACTTCTGCAGAAAGAATTCATGAATTATTAATAGAAAATTTTAAAGAAATGATATATTGTTGTAACTTAATGCATTACTTGGATCCGGAGTACAGCCTGTTCCCATCAAAATGTTATAGTGCAAGCATCAACTCATAATTCAATCTAACAACATGTATCACAAAATGCCCTACAGCAGCTAGTATATGTTCTGGTCATCTGCTTTGCACTGTCATTGAGTCACCAAAAAAAAGAAAGAAAGACAAGAAAAAAAGACTTCTTGCTCAGAAAGCAATCAAGGCACATTCTTGGTTACCATGCTTTTGTTAATTCATTTGTCTACCCCATTGTAACTGTTGCTCTAAGCATTTAGGATACATCATTGAATAAAACAGATGTTTAAAAAATCTTGCCGTGTGGAACTTATATAAATGACACCATAAACAACAAATTGCATAGTAAACTAGAAGGTCATAATATCACTTAGGGGAAATTTTTGGAATAGAATAAATTGGATAAGATATACCAGTCCATGAGGTAATGGGAATGAATCACAATTTAAATAAGATGGTTAAGGTGGACTCTCATAGACAATGCCATTTGTACAAATACTTGAATGATAAAGCCCTAGCTATGTGGATATCTGAGGGAAGTTCTGTCCATGTAGAGTGGATATCTGAAGCCAGGGTTTTATGGCTGGAACATATGAGGTTTATCTGGGACACACCAAGGGATTGATGTGGGTAAAAGGGTAATTAAGGGAAGATCTGCCAATGTTGATTTGTGGATTCTGAACATTATCTTTTGTAAACCTTTTCAAAGACATGGTGTTTTTCTAATCCAAATTAGTAACTAGTGAACGAACTGGTAAGATTTCCATATGCCTTTTGTCTAGGTCTTAGCTCCACAGGGGCATTACTGATCACAAGCTGAAGTACTTTCATTCAGGGTGTCTGTTAAAAATGTATAAATTATACAATTAAGCCAAATGGAAAAACTACAACTTTCATTTCAATGATACCATGCTTGAATCTCAGTAAGAAGAAATATTGAATGGGTTTTTAATTTAAATTTTGATCAAACAATATATTCTCTTTGACATCCATAACTATTTTTGTCAAAATGTGTCCCATTTACTAACACATAATTGAAAACATGCTCTGAAAGCAAAGACATTTCTGGAGATTTTGTTTTCCTAATTTTGATTTTGTGAATGACAAAGAGTTAACAAAGAAGGAAACAATTTAATAAAGTATAATGCACTAAAAATGATATTATTCTCCTATAATCAGAACCATTTTTACTACTATACACAAGTTAGAGAGACAAAATATATCTTTTAGAAACTACTAAAGCTTAAATGGAAATGATTTAAAATATCAAATATGCTTTATAGAGAGCAAGGAATATACATGTGAATTTGTCTGGAATCTTTCTAATTTCCTATGTAAAGATATAAGATCATTTAAAAGAAAAAGAAAATCCATGAAAAAATTCTATCACTCTCACTCTATTTATATCAATACCTGAGTAATAAACTTTGTAAGGGAACTTTCCAGAAGGAAATATTTCTGTGAAATGGAAACAAAAAGTAAAAGTAATTTATCTCTATTTTTTTATTTTTATTTTTTACTTCAATAGAGCTTACACAGCTGATTCTATACTTTCTCTGTCTGGCTCAATCCTGGGCACTGAGATGTTTAAAGCAAGAGATAGAGTTCACCTAACGGAAATGTACAGTCAGCAACCTCATTTCTATTTCTGTCTTCCAGAATTGGGCCAGAGAGTTTTGTTTAAGATAAAAAGACACTGCGTTTGCTTATCTCTTTTATTTGTATAGGGTTCCCCCCTAAAACATGTAAGTATATTATACAAGAGTTTCAGGGAGATTAAGGGGAAGAAGAAGAAAAGATATGGGTGGGGATGGCAGTGCTTGAATTAATTAGAGGGAAATTAATAACCAGGAATGAAACCCTTCTCTTTCAAACCACTAAAATAAATGTACATATCTGAAAATGGCTATCTTTATAATCTGTATTCTATGACTTCTACAAAGAAAAGCCTTTCAGCTACTGATGTATTTTCATAATTTTAGAGGAGCATTCTGGATTATAGGTATTTCCTATATTTTAATGTCTACTGATTTAATCAATAATGAATTCTTAATCTTATGATTCCCTGACTATATATGTAATACATAGGTTACATTCAAGAATTCACTAGGTTTGTTTTTCCATATGAACTTTTAAATATGGTTTTCATAATTTATGTAATTGTTAAATATCTTTTACTAACCTTGTACCCACTCTGCTTTTGCACATAGGCACCAAAGTATTGAATCATTTAATATATTTTTCAACATCATGTTTAATATGTTCTGAGCTATAATTTTCAAAGTATCAGTCTTCTGATTTCTAATTTACCCTTTATTTCTTGTTTGTTTCTTTTTTCTTACTCCTCAACCAGCTCTTTCTCTTTATTTTGTCGATTTAATGATTTTTTTTAACCTCTCCCTTTTCTCAAATTAACCAATTCAACCAGGCTTTCTCATCTACTTTTCAGTTACTGGAAAATAGCTTGTTATTTTTCTGCTTAACTTACCTTTTACCCAAATTTTTGGCCCATTTTTAAAATACATGATCACATTAGTAAGTGCTTGGGTGGGTCAAAGACACTACAGAGTAAGTACGAGTAAAAAAGAATCCATTATCAGTTTCTCCCAAATATCTTTTCCTCTCATATTTTCAATCACTACACCACAACCCTCTGCATCCTCTTTGACTCTGTGCTGTCTACATCCAACCACACTGTATTCAAAATTCAGTCAAATCTACTTTATTTCTTCTAGAATCTTATTTTACCTGCACCATCTTTATCCTGGTTCCCACCACTATCTTCTTTGACCTGAACTATATGGACAGGATGGTAATTGATGTTCTGTTTTCTAGTCAGATTTCCATTTCATTCTTTTTTTTCTCTAAACTATCCAGATCCCTCTGTGTACAAAGAAAACCTGATCCTGGAAATCTGGTAATTCCTTCATAAAGTTCAAGCCTCTGCTAAATACTATAAGTCAGTGCCTCTCTATTAAATTATCTACTGTCTCACGCTTTGGCCCATACTCACTTTTCCAACATGAGGTTCTGCCACACCTCTTCCTCTGTCTATCCTATTATAGCTACCATAACACTGAATCCTGTTTTCATCCCTGACTTCATCACATTAGCATTTCAGTGTATACTAAAGTACTTGACTTCTCAAAGAACTTTCATTAATCCCCTGCCTGGAACACTGTATGCACTAGCCACCACGATTGGTCAAATCCTCTTTGTTCTCTGGGTTACACACTGTGTGACTTTTCTTCGAAGAAATGTTCCCTTCATTCTCCTGACTCAGTTTGTAGCAAGTGCTCTTCATTTCTCTTGATATCTGCATTGAGAAGCACTGCACTATTTCCAAACTTTATTGTAATAGTTTTTTGTTGTCTTTTTTACTTGTCTTTGCCACTGTTTTAGTCAACTTTTTTGCTGCTGTGATTAAGGACCCCACCAGAACAACTGTAGAAGAGGAAAGGTTTATTTGAGGGCTCATGGTTTCAGAGGTCTTAATCCATAGATGGCCGGTTCCATTCCTCTGTGCTTGAGGCAAGGCTGAACATCATGGCGGGAGAGGGAAGCAGTTCACATGGTGATCAAGAAGCAGAGAGAGAAAGTTTCTCTCTTCAGATACAAATATATACCCCAATTCCCACCTCCTACATCCACACCCTACCTACTACTTCAGGTGCCACTCAGTTACTCCCTATCAGGGGACTAAACCACTGATTGGGTTAAGACACTTACAAGCCAATCATTTCTCCTCTGAACCTTCTGGCACTGTATCACAAGTGAACTTTTGGGGACACCTCACATCCAAACCATAACAACCACCTACTTTCCTAAAAGTTTTTATCATTGTTGCACTCTGAATGATTCTTAAGATTATCTTTTTAACCATTTTAATCATCATATGTCATATTCTCTTGGGCTAATTTTATTAGTTGATTTCTGTATTTATACCATGTGAGCCTGGAAGGAGGCCTGTGTGGCATTCTGTCAAAAGATGGAGGCACCAAACAGGTTCCTTGGGGACTAAGGCTCTACCCAGTCCCCTGGAAGGAGGCTTACCTGGCGTGAACCATAAAGGATCACTTGGGGACTGGGGCTGCATCCTTCTCTCCTGTGTTCTGTGAACAGGATGCTATTTTGCTTTCTGTGAAACTGTCACCTTCTGTGTTCACGCGGTTGTTGTTGTTTTTGTTTCTGTTACCAACCTGTAATCTGCCAAATAGGCTGGTAACTGCTTATGCAAAGCTTGACCTTTAAGATGTACGACTAACTTAATTGCAAGCATATAAAAGACAGTGTTATACACAGTAAAGACAGAAGCAGCTTCCTATGTGACAAGTGCTCCATCTCTCCTGCATAGAGCTCTTCTCTGATTGTTGCACCAGACTGTTTCCTTTTCTCATTGTTGCTCAGTGTTGCAGACTAAGAGAGTGCAACATAAATCATAATGGGGATAGAAGGAGGGTAGATATACAGCTAGGTAGGTAGGTAGACAGATAATATAATCAAGTCATAAAGGTAAGCATATATTCTATGAAGTTATTTATATTATATTCCCACTTTATATAATAGTAGATTTTAACTACAGAAAATTGTTATAAAATGAATTCGTAATATGTGGAGGAGGTTATTAGTATTTGATAATTTTAATATGTAATTTTCAAATATCTTCCAAATATAATTTAGAAATTTGCATGATCATCAGTAGCATAAACAAGTGCTCAAATCGCTGTCCCCTCAAAAGGAGTTACACTTATTTTTAAATCTTGTCTAACCGAATATAACAAAATGTTACTAAATTCTTAATTTATATTTCTGAATTTATTCTGTAAAATCATATTATCTATTTCCATTTTTATTTTCTTACTTGTCTGTTGTCTCTTATTTTATTTACCTCTTTTCTGTTCTATGAAATGGTAAAAATCTATATGAGTTATCTACATACTCAATGCAATAGCATCCATCTCTATTATGTATACTTAGAATTTCCTTGAGTAGTTGCCACTGGCATTGCATTCATTGGCATATATTAACTGAAGAAGATTAATTTGCATGTGCTTGTGTGATTATAAGTGCATGTTCAAATCTTAATTATATCATTTTTATTTTGACCTATTTTATCTTTAATAAGTTTCTCCTTGTTACAGAATTTGCTAAATATGAATATAATTTTCCTCTATTTTCAAATTGAGCTTTTTCATTTATTTTCTTAAAGCTTATTAAAGTGTTTGAAAGTTGTTCTATAATGTCATAATAGTGATATCTTTTTCAAAATGATCTATTACCCAAGTTACTATATTTAACTATTTTCAGTAGTATCTTTTTGCTTTACCAAGTAGTTGCTTATAGAAAGGTGTCTTTCTGAAAAATCTCCTTTTTACATTGAAAAGTCTGTTCATATATCTGCCCAGGTAGTGAAAATATACCATGGGAGTCTTTCAGAACCATTTTGACTGTCCCAACAAAGTGTAGGATTGTGTTCCAAACTCTGAAAGGAAATGACTACCAACCAAGATTGTGATACCCAGCAAACCTATCCTCTAAAATTACAAAAAATAAACATCTTCCACAATAAGCATAAACTAAAAGAATTTGTGACTACTGAATGTTCATTACAGAAAATGCATTAAGAAATATTAAACCCAGAAGAAAGTGAAAAAATGATGCCAGAGCTCAAAAATGGATGAATTTCATTAGGAGAAAAGCTAAGTAATTGAGGATGAGGATGAAACTAATATTGTAAGTAAATGAAAATGAGAAGAAATAACAAATATGTCTCTGTAATCATGCTAATTATAAATGGCCACAACTCTTCAGTTAGAAGACAAAACTGCCACAGTGGATTAAAAGAAAAGACCCAAATATATGTTGCTTAAACAAGACTCATCTTACAGGAAAGGACATGAACAAAGCAGACTTCAAGCCAAAATTATTCAAAAGAAACAAAGTCCCTTTGTACTGGTAAAGGGAACCATTTGACAAGAACATGTAATGATATTAACTATGCCCCAAATATGCTCCCAATTGCATAAAATAAACAATAGTTGACAAAAAGTCTCAGATAGACCCAAGTACAATAATGCTAGATGATTTCAACACATCTGTCAAACCAACATAAAATCAGTATAAACACTTCAGACATAAAACAAACAAACCAAAACAACAACAGCAACAAAACTACAAATCAAATGGGCTTTGTATTTATAGACTATTTCATAACAGTTGAATCCACCTGGTTCTCAGTTTCTCAGGTAATCTTCTCCTAAATAGGCTATGTTTTAGGTTACAGAAGAAAACTTAGCAAGTACAAAAAATATAATCCCTTGCATCTTATTAGTCAAAATGAAATGAAATTAGAAATCAAAAGCAAGGAAAACCATTGAGACTTTATATCAAAATTGAGCAGTACACTTTTGTACTTGGAATGAATTCTGAATGAAATTAGGAGGAAAAAAAATTAAAATTCCTAGAAACAAATGAAGAGAGATACAACATATTAGCATCTTTGAGACATTAAGAAAGCAGTATAAGAGGAACATTTGTACATCTGCAAAAATTAAGAAAGAACCCAAATAAACAAGCCAGTAATGCATCTCAAAATCTTAGAAAAGTAGCGGAAAAATAAGTCCAAGATGACTAGAAGGAAGGAAAGAACTAAGACCAAAGTAGAAATAATGAAATAGAGATAAACACCAATACAATGCAAACAATGAATAAAGCATAGAGTTGCTTCTCTAATAAACAAGGTTGATAAATCCTTAAATTAACCAGAACAATAAAAATGAAAATTAATAAAATTAAAGTTAAAAAAGAGCTTTAACCACAGATATCACTGAAATCCAGGGAACTGTTAGCGTCTTTATTTAAAATGTGTATTCCAATAAATTGGAACATTTAGAAGAAATGTGAAAATATGCAGACATACATAACCTACTAAAAATATACAAAAATGGTATGGAGAACATAATCAGATCAATAACAAGCAATGGGATTGAAGCAGTAATAATAAAATAATAAGAATAATAATATCTTCCAAAGAGAAAAGCCCAGAACTAGACAGATTTTCATATAAATTCTACCAAACCTTTAAAGAAGAATAAATGTCAGTGATCCTCATATTATTCCATTAAGAGGAAAAGGATGGAATACTTCTAAGTTTATTCTCTGAAGCCAGTATCCTAATACTGAACTCTGATAAAGACACTTCAGGGAAAGAAAACTCCAGGCTAATGTGACTGATGGACACAGATGCAAAAATCCTTAATAAAATATTACCAATTCACATACAACAACACATTAAAAGGATTATATATTATAATTCATATGAATTACAGGTATGCAGGAAAAGTTTGAAATAAACAAATCAATAAATATAATTTATCATATAAGTAGAATTAAGGACAAAAATTAAGTAATCATCTAAATAGTTGCAGATAAAGACTGACAATATTCAGCACTGCATTATGTTAAAAAAATTTAAGAAATCATTGATAGAAGGAACTTATGTTAACATTTAAGGCAACTTACTACAGGTGAAAAGTTTAAAGTATTTTCTCTAAAATTTAGAACAAGACAAAGATGTCAACTTTTGCCACTCCTATTTGATGCAAAACTTGAATTTCAGCCAGGGCAATTAAAAAAGAGAAGAAAATTAAAGGGATACAAATAGGAAAGAAAGAAGTCAAATTATCACTGTTTGTGGAATATTAAAAAGAAAAAAAACCTCAACCAGAAATCTTCTAGAGCTGATCAACAAATTCAGCAAGACAAGGAGCTACAAAATAAACAAAAAAAATATAGTTTTTATATACAGGAATAATGAATCCACTGGAAAACATCTCAGGAAAACCATCTCATTCAAAATAGAGTTTAAAAAAATACTTAGAAATAAATCTAACCAAGCAGGTGAAAGATCTCTACAATGAAAGTTATAGAACACTGAAGAATGAAATGAAGAAGACACTAGACAAGGAAAGGACCTCCCATGCTCTTGGATAGGCAGAATTAGAATCATTACAATATTCAAATTACCAAAAGCAATTTATAGATTTAATGCAATTTCCATCAGCAAACCCCTTACATTCTTTACAGAATTAAATCAAACAGTCCAACTGTCTTAAAAATTCATATTTAAAAATAATTGACCCAATAGAGACACAGCAATTCTAAACAAAAAAAGCAATACTGAAGGTACCATAATACCTGATTTGAAATTATACTATAGAGCTATAGAAATAAATTCAGTATGGTATGGGCATAAAAACAGACATTAGACCAATGGAATAGAAGACATAGAGATAAATCCACAAAGACACAATCATATGATCTTTAACAAAGGTTCTAAACATGTATGTTGGAGAAAGAACAGCCTTTTATACAAATGGTGTTGGAAAAACTGCACATTCATTTGTAGAAGAATGAAATCAGATCCCTATCTCTCACCCCATGAAAAGTCAACCCAAAGTGGATCACAGATCTAGGAATTAGGCCAGAAACTTTGCAATTACTAGAAGAAAACAGGATTAATTCTCCAACATATAGGTGCAGGACATGACTTCGTAGATAAGACTTTGAAAGCTCAAGAAATAAAAGAATCATTAAATGGGATGATATCAAATTAAAAAAGACTTCTATAGAGCAAAATATAGTTTAGAGCATGAAAAGAGAACCTACAGAAAGGGAGAAAAAATTTACAAGTTCCTCTTCCAAAAGAGGGTTAATATACAAAGTATATAAAGAATTCAAAGACTCAGCATCAAAAAATCTCCAAATGACCCATTTAATTAATGGGCAAATGCACTAAACGTAGTTCTCAACAGAAGAATTACAAATGGCTAAAAATAAATTAAAAAATGTTCAACATCCTTAGCAATCAAGGGAATACAAACCAAATCTACACTAAGATTTCATCTCATTCCAGTTGAATTGGAAACCATCAGGAATATACACAACAAACGCTAGTAGGTTGGGAAGAAAATGGAACACTTATAAATGTTGATGGAATTGTGGATTAGTATAATCACTGTGGAAATCAGTATGGATGTAAACACTGTATGATCCAGCTCTCCCACTCCTTGCTATTAATCCAAAATTATCTAAAGTCAGTATATTATAGTGATACACTATACCTAGGTTTATAACAGTGCAGTTCACCATAATCAAATTATTGCATCAGCCTTGGTGCCTGTCAAAGAACAAATGTATAAAGAAAATGTGGTATTTATACATAACAAAATTTTTTCAGCCATAGAGAAGAATGAAATTATTTCATTTGCAAAACATAGATGAAACTAGAGAACATCATGTTAAATGGAATAAGCTAACTTCAGAAAGTAAAGAATCGTATGTTTTCTCTCATAGGTGAAAGCTAGAAGGAGAAAAAAGTTTTCAGTGTATAATGAATCAAAATGCAGTTTGTAAAAATACAAAAAATAATTGATTAATTAAAAAAATATATAATGGAGACCACTATAGTACGAGACAGAGGTTAGGGAAGAGAGAAAGTGTGGGCAAGGAGAGGTACTGGACAATAACATTGACCAAGTTATATTATGTGCATAGATAATATAATATATCACAATGATTCCCACTGTTTTGTAGAATTGCAATGCACTGATATAAAAAATAATTAATGTAGAAAGGCTTAACATGGCATCTCAAAATTTGTAGGTGCCAGGCCAATGTTACCTATATCATGCGTTCAGATATCTTTGCTCCAGTAATAACAAAGAATATGGCAGAATAAATGAATGAATGAATGAATCAATCAATCAATTATATCATTATGATCTTGATTATGCAAATTTATCATTCAAAATTAATCCATGATTTCAGATATCAGGATTTTTATTAACTTTGAGAGTCTTACCTAGAGAGAGAAGCATGAAGGAAGGCATTCTTAAGTTGTGTAATGTTTTGGGTGCTGACTTGCTTTCTAGTCATATGGGTTAATTCAGTATTTGAAAATAAATCAATTATATGCTTATGATTTGTGAAAAATTGTATTAGCTTTTATAAATGTACCACTCAACTTATGATGGAGTAGTCTCTTGACAGACTCATTGTAGGTTGAAAATATTTTAATTCAAAACTGCATTTAATATACTTAATCAAACAAACTTCATAGCTTAATAGCTCAGACACTGAGAAGTATCGGTTGTTTACCCTGTGATCTTGTGGCTGACTGTGAGTTTTGTATTGCTGCTGTTGGCCAGCATTGAGAAAGAATACTATACTGAATAAATCTAGCCTGGGGAACAGATCAAGAATCAAATTTCAAGTACATTTTTCTACTTAATGGCACATTTGCATTATGAAGTTGAAATAATCATAAGTCTACCATAAGTCAGAAACCATCTGTAAATGTGAGTAAACACAAAAGAAATACAATATATAGTATAACCACACTTACATGTCATCATAATCATTCTATTGTTGCTTTAGACATAATGGGCAGACAACTGGAAAATCAAATCATTCAATCGCAGAAAATGGCATCAAAAGAGTGAAATGAAATGCTCATCTTGATGCTTCAATTCTAAGTCCCATAATGAACTCAAGTGAACATTCTCAAATCTTCTTAGATTTCATTTACTTGATGTGGTTGGGCATAAACAACCATGTTAAACCTCAACTCCTATCCAAAGCCTACCTTTATTTGAAACCATATTATCCTGTTCTAGGAAGAGGGAAAGACAGGAGTAAGAGGATAGTCACCTTCAGGTCATACACTGACTGGGCCAAAAGTCCATCTAGTGACATGAAAGTGAAGAATAAGCAACCCAAGGTCTGCTTTTATTTCTCCATTCATTGGAAAGAATACAAGGAAGTGAATAGAAAAAAATAAGCCAGTTGTTCCAAGGAAAAAGGGGTTCAGAAATTTAGTAATTGAAAATAAAGATAAACAAGAAAGCTGAGGGAATGGATACAGAGATCCTGTCTCTCAAATGCAAAAAATAAGTGGGCCTGTTCCTCATCTCTTCCTCCAAAAGAGCAAGAGAGTATAAATCAAGTAATAGTATCCATGTTGTGACTCTTAACTTTTAACCTGTTCGAAATCTTTAAACCATAAAATCTTTTCTAATTACACATTTCTGCAACTTACTTGATATGGTTTGGTTTTTCTTCACCCACTAGCATGGAATAAAATAGTGAACAAGGATTAAATTCTCATTTCCAAGATATCTCATTTCCAATTATTTAAAAAGTATTGGTGGTATGGTAGTGGGAGAGAGGTATATAATAAATTTATGAAATGAATTATATCAACAAAAACAATTTGATTAATCAAAACTACTTATGGAACATATGCAAATAAATATGCAATAACCAAAGAGACAAAAATACTTATATTAATGCTTGATGTATTTAGCATATATAAATGATAGAAATAGATGTCATGAATATAAAACTAAGTATGTATTCATAACCTATAAGAGCTAAGTTTAGTCGAAGACATTTATTATACCATTTAAAACATAGAGCACTCAGAAAAAATTAAAGGAATAAAGATACAAGGGAAAATTTTATCACTTTCCTCAAGGGCTCATCTTGAAGATAAAGTCTTTGTATTAGTTTAAAAATATCAAGCAAATAATCTCTCTCATCAAATTTCTATTGTTTTCTAAATACATTTTTTCCTTTGAAAGGCAGAGTAAAAAGAAAATAGTAAGGATGTTAAAGTGCTGTTAATGTGAAATTTGGGTGATCCCCCAGTGGAACACCTATAAAAGGTCCATGACCAGATGATTCTATTTGAACTCTGAAGAGCAGAGAATAGGGCACCAAAGGGGGATGAAGGAGATGGAATGTGAGTCTGTGAGAAGATCATCTGTGAGTAATGAACACTTATCTCAATCCCAGTTACCTGTCGTTACCCAGGGCTTTTGTAATTGCTATGTGGTCTGTCTTCAGAGGTCAAATTAAGCATCCAGATGATGTTGGTAATATTTTCCTTTAGAAAATATAACAATGTTAATTATGTTTCTTTCTTTACTTCAAAAAAAATAGAGGAAACTATTTGAGGTTACTAAACATGATTCTCAAGTCAGTACCATTGAAATGGTTGTTAAAATGGGCCATGTTAGAAAAGTTTCCATGAAAAATGTGTGTGTAAAATTGTACTGGCATTTGTGAGGGATAAATATTTACATCAATAACATGGAGATTTCAGAATACTGAAACTTCTTTAAATAGTTTATCTATTTTAAGTTAAAATAGCTTAAGCAATACTAAAAGTTGTAAGGTATCAAAACAGAGCGAGCCATTAAACAAGATTTGAAACCCTTGTAGACTTCCATATAAATTGTGTCAAATCATAAAATATTAAATAACTTTCATTAAAATATTTCTATCAGTATATGGTAACATAGATAGAAAAATAAACCTGTATAAATAATAAAATAAAACCACTTTTTGGTAGAAGTTAAATATTGGTTTATTTTTAATAACCTGGACATTATATTTAAAATACCTGATTTTGACATTTGTGCAAATATCTGTTTATAAACAGAAAGCCATGTGTACTACACCCTCACCCACACACACATACAAAATGCTCCCAAGTAAATATGCATACCATTATTTCTACTTTATTGTTATGTTGATTGGAATCAAGTTATTAAGACCAATTCTCACTTGGGTGAGATGAATTTATTTTCATGTTTTAAAAGAAAATGATTGAAGAATGAATGCATATATTTTTTCAACATTTTTATTGTTGCCTTTATATATAATGATGGGATTGGTTGTTACATATTCATGCAGAATTTTGAAATAACCTCTGAAAGAAACAGAGAGCAACAAAAGGAGAAAGGGATTAAGAAAGGAAGGAAGCAAGAAATATAGTTCCATTATTGTGACAACGTACATTGACATAAAATACCTATGACAATGTAAAAACCACAATGTGTTTAGAAAGAAATCATATAAATCTCTAAGAGAATCGAACACTATTTTTTTAATTCTCTTCCCTACTTTTAGGTTACCAAAAGGGAAAGGAAAAATGAATATAAGATGAGTGAGATAACATTGTATGCAGAGAAGATATTGGTGACAACAAAAACATGCATTGAAAAATTGCATGATAAATGTTAAGATAAAAGTAATGAGGTGAGGTAAGGTGCAGCAGGTTCTGATGCTCTTATTTGAGTTAGAATAATTAAGGAAAACTTCTGATTAGGTATTATCTAAGCAGAGGCCTAAACAAAGTGACCGATCAGGCCATGCAAATACCTACACAAAGATTTCTCAAGCTACATGAAGGGGAAGTCCAAATGCCTAAAGAATAGGCTGTTGTTCAAAGAAGCAAATGTAAAGAGATAAAACTGGAACAGAGCAAATGACAAGTTAAAACTGTGAAAAATAAAATGTGAGAAATGATGGGAGTATACAGGGAAGTCACACATAATGGTAGAGCTTGCTCTGAATCCCTGAAGGAAAATGAGATGCCAGGGGAAATGAGAAGCCCCTTAAGAATTTGGAGCACGGATATGATGATGTGACCTGATTACTATTTTCAAAGGATCACTCTTCCTGCTGTATATACAATAGATTTTTGAAGACCATGAGTAAAGCAGAGAGACCATCTGGGGTGCTATTGTGAGATTCCAATTGAGAAATGGCATTGCCTTTGACTAGAAAGTACTGAAAAGTGGTCGTATCCTGAATAGGTTCCTAAGTTAAAAGCAGGATTTGTCAATAAATCCATGTGGATGTGAAAGAAAGTAGGGCTTCAAGGATGACCTACAGGCCTTTGGCCTGACAATTCAAAAAATTGAGTTGCCATTTATTGAAGTGGGGAAGATAAGAAGAAATTATGAGAATGTCAAAATTTCCATATTGGGGACATTAAGTAGGGGACACCTATTACTTTAAAAAAAAAATGGAGATATCAGAAGACTAGTTATATATGGCTCTGAAATTTAGAGAAGAATTTCAGCCTTGATTAAAACATTCAGGAGCCATCATAATCTAGCTGGTTTTAAAACCCATGGGACTACATGAAAGAGAGTAGGTATATACGAAAGAGAATTCTAAGTCTTAGGGACTTAGCTCAAAACTTATGGCTGCAGAAAATGAGGAACAATTCACAAAGGTCACCATGGCAGTGAGGCAGGAAACTGAGAGACAACAGAAGTCTGGATTGCAGATGAAGAAGGGGTGGCACTCAGGGAGGATGAAGACAGCCCAAAGATTACAGGTAGTTTGAGACAGATGTTAACAGTGTAATATCAGCTTTTCTGTTATATGGTTACACAAAATATTACTGAAATGTGACAAGAAAAAAAAGGCAGAAAGTAAATCAAAATAGGGAACAGGCATTTATTAGAACACTATTCAGTGCTTTATTAAAGCTCTTTGGTTTGATATTAAGGTTAAATAAAACATTGAAATGAAAAATGCTGAGAATTGTAGACACTTTAATACCATATGGCTGGGAAGCAGCATGATAGAAGGAAAAGACACATATTTAAAAGAAAATCATCCATGTTTATATCCGAATGCATATTTGTATGATAATAAGGAATGGCTTGGAAGTTTGTCTATCTCCATCGTAAAATTGGTTGTTTTGAGTAGGTGTAGTAAGAATAGGAGAAACGAAAATGCAATTGGGTTTTTTGTTTTTTTTCTTGTTTAATATGACTTCCTGTTTTCTGGCTGGTTTTATGGAATGAGCATGCCTTTTTTTTTTAGGTTTAAAGTAAAATAAAATATAGGCTAAATGTAAAAGTAAAAAACCAGAATTTTTAAATTCAATCATCCATTTAGCTGACGGATATTTCTTTGGGCAAACAATATACTGGGATTAGAATTATGAGAAAGACAATGTAACTTCTGCCCTCATGAAGTCTGTTTTCTAAAGCAGTGGTTCTCCATCCTGGCTGCATGTTCAAACTGAACAATTCTGTTATATAGAACTTACAACAGAGCAAATTGAAGGGAACTCATGGGTTTGAAGTCTTTGTATTCAAATTTTTAAAAACATCATTAAGCAGTTCTGCTCCATAACAAATACTGAGTTTTGCTGCTCAAAGGAATGTTTAAGGTATTCAGGGAATCCATATGAACTGTAGGAACGATATTTGCAAGACAACATCCATGCTCTCCCTCTTTATCCCATCTCACTCAGATAAGAGAAATTAAATGTTTTTTCTTAACATATTCCTGCTTGAATTAATCAATACATTTGTAAGATATTTTATTTCAGTAAAATATAACATTAAATTTGTCATTTTATCCACTTTTAATTGTAAAATGGTGCAGTCAATGTTTTCAAAGGAAGAGATAATTTGTGGACTATTAACTATACTTTTGTTCATGCATAGTATTAATAGTTAACAAAAAGGTAGACTCCAAAAAACTTTCTTGGCCTTTTTGTTGTTGTTTATTTGTTTGTTTGTTTGTTTTGTCTACTGGTTTTATGCTTTCTGCTTCTCTAATTAATAGATTGCATGAAAATGCACTGTTACTACAATTTATACAAGTAGTTCTCCAAAATGGACATTCATTCATTAATATAAACCATAGAGACATTGTTCTATTAATTCCAATGAAGTTCATTAGTAAAAAAAGTACCACTAATTTACAAAAATAAAATCATTGTTTATAATTAGCACCAGAGAGATAAGATGCAACAAAGTCCTTAGAAACTCTATTATCCCAGAGTAATACATAGTTTTTTGAGTCCTATTTCCTTTCCTCTACTTATGGAAGTAAACACCTAATAAAGGTCCCTTTTTACTTTTCCAAATCAAGGCACAGGCAATAGTATGCACAGAATCTAGCGATGCTATTGGTTTCTTCGCGCTCATTCTGTTATCTTCTTCCCGTTTGTACATGCTTTCTCCTGTGCCTGTTAATTTTTTTTTTTCCCCTTCTCTTCCCTTGCTAAGTTGTGATGTTATATTCGCTTTTCGTTATTTTCACAGTAAGACCCCCTCTTGCTAACAGCAACCTTTGCTTCAAGTGAGGAGAGTAGGTGTCTGTTATGTGCGATGTTGCTCTTCCCTGTTTGTGGAAAAGTCAAACCGTGATTATATTTAGATTTTTTTTTCCAGCTCATTTGAACAGAATTGTTTCTTCCTAAATTTCTTTACAAGACCATTTTAAGTATGTTCAGCCTCTGACTGTCAACTGGACTTTGAACAATGTGATTAGGTTTGACTTTCCAACTCATGTACTAATTTAATAGGCTGAAATTTTGCCTCACTTTCTAAAAAGCACTTAACCACAGTCAACCATTTTATCTTCAAGCATTTCAAGTTCCCTGTGGCATGTTACACTCATCAATATGTCCAAGCAAAATCAAATGCACATGATCAAATAATGCTTAAAGCTTTTAGGGAAAGATAAGCTAAGAAAACAATAATTCTGATATTTTGGAAATATGAGCTATGATCAAGAATTAATGGGAACTGACTCCATACAATAGAGAGTTCATCATTTTAAGTAACAAAACAGTGAAAGTGGTACCCATGACATCTTGTTGAGTATATAAAAGATGTAATAAAAAATGCAAAGCATGATATTTCTGTGAACATCTTGCTTAACTCTACATAACTATTCATTTAAGAGAATATTAGCTCCTGCTTTTGTTTTCCCCACTACACTTTTAGGAATTGATTTCTCAAAATTCCATTCATCTGAATTTTAGCATTCTACAATCAACAATGAAATATGCTCAACGTATCTGAATCATATTTTCAATGTATCCTAACTAGGATTTTATTTCTGTTTCCTAATCACATATTTTAGCTCTTTTTCTTTGAAGCTGCTCGGAGTCCCTCCTGAAATAAGCTATTTTAAAACCACATTTAGATTTGCTCTCACAGTCTATTTAATAATGCAAAATAAATGCTTTGATTTTTTCTACCTCCTCTTAAGTATAAGATTAATAATCTTTCATTTTTAACATCAGAAACCATATAGATCATACTTACTTTTGCTCCTATATGACTTTAAAAGTACAGCTGTATGAACTATAATTTTGACATGTTAATGGGGTCAACTTTGAGTGCAAATTAGTTGGATTAAAATGCTAGATATTTGCATAGAAAGGATTTGCTTTCCAAAACCTGAGGCACAAATTAATTCAAAATGTTAGCTTACCTTTGAGCATAAGTGAGCTACAATTGAATATATAATCCTTAATTCAATTTTCACCTGGGTGTTTTGGACTTGAATCTACTTTGTAGCTGCACTTGATAAGTACATTGGAGAGGCTTTGGAAATGGAATCAAAGTCAAGTGCAAATTCTTTTGGAAAATGAGCATCGTATTTCCATAATTAACTTGATTGTTTACAAAAAATTATATGCACTCAGAAAGAAGTATTGTTTTCAGAGCCTTTGAAAACTTGAGCCTGTATTAGTAGGGAGGTAAATAACGAGAAAAGTGGAATATTGATAACATTTCTATTCTTATTTCAATCATTTACAATCTGACTGTATTTTTGCAAGTCTTTTTTTATTTGTTCTTTTTAGATACACATGACAATAGAGTATATTTTGACTTATAGTACATATATGGAGTATAAATTGTTCTAATTAGTATCCTACTCTTATGGTTGTGCATGATGTAGAGTTTTACTGTGTATGTCTTTTAGTCAAATTTTTCACTCATTCCTCCAATTTAGGTATTAAAAAATTTTAGATATTTTGTTTTTTCAATCTGATTACAAGATACCAACATAAATTTATGGAATTTGTCTCTAGATTAAAATAATAAATTCAGTGTAGGAATCTACCTGTATGAATCCTCTCAAAACTCTTAAGCACAGGAAAGGTCACATTTCATCACACTGATGGCAGATGAGGGTGCTCTCTCCTCTTTGAGACTTAAAATAAAAGAAAAAAAAGAAAAACAAACCTAGAGAATTGACAAATAACCAATCCAAGACAGTTAGATAAAGATCTATAATCTTAATTTTGCTATGAGCACTTTTAAGGTCTTTTCCAACAGTGGCTTTAACCAACATTTGGCTTGATTAGATTTCAGTTTCTCTCAAATCCCTGTTGGAGATAGGGATTAGTGACTGTTGAACCCAAAAACAACAATAAGAAATAACTCAAAGTAAACATTATCTCATTTTTTGATTGTTTACCCTGGTCAATTAGTTTCAAGAAAATGGACTTTCCTGACTTCTTTTCCCAAATTGCTCACTACCAGTAAACATCTTTCAAAGACAAGCTACAGTGTTGTCACACTCGTCTGAATTCCTGAGGTCCACTAGAGATTGGTGATCCTTTTTCCATGAGAGCTACCACCTCTATGCCAACTCATTGAACAGTCACCGTGGTTTCCAAGATCACAGGGCTTAAATAATATTTTCTCCTTTCAGAGATGGATCTATAACCTCAGGGAGGTGATGTGGGAGGAAGCAAAGTATTCTGACATCCGATGTCTCTCTATTTATTCATATTAGAGAACTAAAATCACTCATCATATTGAGAATTGAGATAGACATCTCACCTTACATTTGCCAGATTTTAGAGCCCTGAAATTCCAGGACACTGAAAAATCAAGAAATCAAAAATCAAGGAATTTTGTGAGGAGAAAACAAGCTATTTTTAAGAATGCAGATTTTTTATCCAAGGAGTGGATAATTTATCCAAGGAGTAGTGGCTGTTGAACTTGACACTGCTCATGTTACACTGACTGTCTTCTTTTTCTACTATTTCTTGTAGTTTTTCTGGGGATCTAGGACAGCATCTACTCTGAGAAAGAAGTAGGTCCTATAAGCAATTTAGATCACCAGGTTGCAATTCTCTCTTCTAGTGATGACAACAGAAAGCTTTTATACATTTTATGGTGAATGGAAGGCAGAATTGCCCAAGACTATTATCCTGAGCAGACAGAGATGATACTATAGTAGCAGAAAAGGCCAACCTATTGTGACTGTATCTTAGAGACATTTCAATTTTTAGCACTCATGGTACTCAATCAAGCTTTCCCATGAGCTTGTATGTCAGTGAACTTTCTGCTTCTTCAATTGTGAGATATGTGAATATAATATAAACTCTAGAAGAAAATCTTGCTTAAATATGTGAATTTGTTAACTACATTTTGCAAGTATTAAATTCTAAATTTGGGGGACATACGTCTTCTTTCTTTGTTTAGATTAGAACATTCGTATATTCAGAAGTAAAACATGCCAGTTGTGGTTTAATATAAGACCACTAGACACCCAACATTAGCTTAGTCTGAGTTCATTTAAAATTAATGTACTTTTCACAAACTTTATTTAAAATAAAGTAATTGAGACAAGATTTATTAGTTTGAAAGACTTTGTAAGCTAATGTTGAGTACCTCATGGTCATCTAATGGAATTTTGCTAAAAGATGAACTGGATTATTCTACAATCATCATAGCTGGGGATTTATACTGCACTTTCAAGTATATGTTGCCACTATATTAAGAGTAATGGAGCCAAAGTAATAATCAAGAGCAATTAGAAAAGTTGAAAAATGAAACAACAAAATAACTTTAAAAACAACAGATTGTTGTTGAAGCAAACACACACAGAGGCTAAGATTCTAGATACAGGTAATCTGAATGACAAGAGCTAGGCCCCCAAATAGAGTCAGCAGCAGTCATAATGGAACAGAATGTGAGTGTGAAATCCCTATAAGAAGACAGATGCAGGGAAATGGATCTGAAACCCAGCTAGTTTTTGCCCATGAGGTTTTTGTGAAAGGAGGATAAGAAAGCCAGGCAAAAGACTGCTGAAGGGCAGCACAGACTTTTTGTTGGCCTCTTAATACTAAAGTGATAAACACTAGAGTTCAATTTTTTTTCCAAGAGAGTAGCAGGAAATACTACAGATTTTCACACAGAAACCCTGGAAGCTGTAAAGGGAGTACAGAAGTAAAGCACAGGTAAATTGACACTTGTGAAAACTGCAAAGCAGCTTTGAGTCATCCCAGTCCGTAACTAACAGAATGCTCAGTCAGCATACCATTCACCTTTCAGAAGTGAGGGTGAAATTCAGAGTAAATAAAATTTCTTTTACTCAATTACTAACATTCAATTCAATCAAAATGTAATAGGTATGAAAAAACAGGGCCAAGATTTAAAATAATGATAATAGTGATACTAATAATAATCTTTACAAGATGCAGTAATGACCCAGTTATGAGAGTTATCAAGGATGATTTTTTCAAAGTCATGCTTAACACAGTGGAAAATTCTATTAAATATCAAATCTGTAATCTATGAGAAAATAATCAAATGAAACCATAAACTTAGAAACTCAACAAAGAAAAATTAAAACCATATTGGGAATGAAAAGATGGAATACAGCAAACAGCAGTGTTGGTCGACTCTTCATAGAAAGGTAAAACTGAGAAATACTTGAGCTGCAATGCAGACAGCAAAGAGAATGGTTTTTGAGGTTTGACTGTGAGGTGCACCCCAAAAGCTTATTTGTCAGACAATGCAGAGTGAGCAAAGGTGAAATGATTTGGTTAGGAGAACTGTAATCTAATCAGTAGATTTATCAATTGCATTAATATTTTGAAAGGTTTACTGTACTAGGTGGTAATTGCAGGCAGATGGGGCACGAAAGGATGAAGTTGGTTACTGGGGGTATGCTGTTGGGTGTAATACTTTCTCTACTTTCTCCCTAGCACTTTGCTTTCTCTCTGCTTTCTGACTGCCATGACATGCTGGCAGATTTCATCCTGCACACTTTTCCACCACAATATTCTGCCTCACTCAGACTCGGAGCAAATGGAACCACCTGACCAAAGACTGAAAATGTGGGCCAAAATAAACTTTTCCTCTATTGTAATATCCGTCACAGTGACAAAAAAGATGACTAAACCCAAACATTAAAAATAAACAAACACATGCAGCCAACAGATGAGACAAAAAGGATAAGTATACTTTACCTGTAGTTTGAGTCCCAGAGGAGAGGAATTGTGCAGAAACAATATTTCAAGATAAAATTGATTGTATTTTGAAAACGTGATAAAAGATATTGAGCCAGATTTAAGGACTCTGGACCCAAATACTGAAAAATAAAAACAGAACAAATCAAAACACTCTGTACAACTTAGAAAACTTCTGGAAACTTATACAAGAAGAAAAATTCTTGAAAAAATCAAAGAAAAGACGCTAACTGTAAAATTATGGAGCTAACTGACTTCACACATACGCTTACCAGAAAACAGGTGTTTTAATGAGTTTTCCTGCTGTGACTAAAATGCCTGACAAAACAACTTAGAGGGGAAAGATTACTTGAAGCAAAAGGTTTTCGGAGAGCTCAGTCTACAGACACAGGACTCCATTGCTCTGGACCCAAGGTGAGGAAGAACATCATGGGCAAAGGGCCCAGCAGAGAAAACCTGATCTCTGCATGGGGGATTCAGGAAGGAGAGGGGGATAAAGAGGCCACAGGGAAGATATACTCTTCTAGGCCAAGTCGCCAGGGATACCTATTTTGTCCACACCCAACCTGCCTAGAGTCACCACCCACTCAGCCCTTTAAAAATAGGATGGACTGATTAGTTTACATTTCTCATAATCTAATCATGCACTTCTGAATATTCCTGCATTAACATAAGTTTTTGAGGGATATATCATATCTAAACCATAACATGTGGGGAGATATTTTTAAGTGCTAAAAGAATGTATCTAGATTTATATATGCAATACATAATTATATATATTTATATTTATATGTGGTATATAATATGTATATTTATATATTATATAAGTATATATTATACATATAATATATATAATTCTAGGCAAAATATTTTCCAATAGTGAATGGAAAATAGCAGCATTAACAAATGGAAAACTAAATCAGGAGATTTTATTTTTGTCCCCAGAAAGGAAAGTGATCCCAGATGAAAAGAGGAAATAAAAGATTAAAAACTACAGCAACTAAAAGTAAATAGGGGCAAATATACCTGAATATGTGATATGTAAATTACATATTATGCTCTGGAGCATATAAAAATAACATTTACAACAATAACAAAAAATTAAAGGCTCTGAAGAGAATTAAATTGTTTCAGGATTTTTAGTCCTGCATCAGATTCAGTTTAAATAGAAAACTTATTACTGGGAACATTAATAAATTAAGAATCATTTACTTATTAGTGATCAATTAATAATAAAACATAGACATATAATGCATTCTTTAACAAACCCCTGAAAGACTATTAAAAATAAATAAATATCAGACAGAAGTGTAAACATTTTTAATAATGTGATTAAATCAAAATAAAGCAAAATGGAAAGGTAGAATAATTATTAGTAAGGCAAAAGAAAATAAATAGCAGCAAGGTAGTTGTAAATGTAACACTTGCATTTATATGGAATAAAATCCTTTAGTTAAGTTGTTAAGACCATCAGTGTAAATTTTTTTAAATGCTCTACTTATATGTAACATATTGTCAACATAGAGACATAAAATTTGAAAACTAAAGAATGGAAATATATACAATGCAAATATTAAGAAAAGCCATATAGCAATGCAGATATCAGATGAGTTGCAATATAGCACAAAAAATGTTGCCTCTCTGTAACGGGAATCTGCTCACTGACGAGTTTCTGTTGCAGTATAGAATAGTGAATGGCAGTTGGGCAGAATTATATAATATGGATGAAATGGTGCTTATCAGTTCTCATTCCCAAGAATCTTCAAGTAAAAATCACTATTTCTACATTGTTTATTTAGCATTTCATTTACAAGTATATCTTTATACTGGTTTAAAAGTTACTTTTTGTCTTTCATGTTAAAAAACAACAAATGTAATAAAGAAATATAAAATAACCTCAATCATTATTTTCCTTCAGCCAAAACTTTTCTCTTTCTCTTCACAGCCAAACTTCTGCAGAGTATTTAGCATCAGTTCTCCTCAGTTCCTCACCTTCTGTGCATCCAACTCATTCCAAAATGGCCTCAAACCACTAGAAATCTTAGGTTGCCAATGCCCCCCAGTCACTAATCCAATGAGTCGATTTGGTTGGTCATGACTTCCACCTATGCAGTATTCAAGGAAGTTTATTGCTTTTCCCCCTTGAAACTCCTCAAACCGTTGTCATGAAACCATTGCCTTTATTCAGACTCTGTTCCCATGATACTCTCTAGGCTCTTCTTTATTTTTGTAACTCTTAACCTAGTTTTTTGTGTTAATTATTCCACTCTTTTGTCTTTTGTCCTATCTCTTTGCTAGGTCTATATTCTCATAATGGCATGCTTATTCATTGTTACTCTTTCAGTTGTGATTTTGATTATGCATTTTAAGATTAAAAGGCAATTGAAATTAATTTTTAGAACACTTACAATATTGTATATATTATTCTCCGAAGACAATATTGCATGTATCACTTCAAATACTTTGAAGTACTACATAATATTTGATTGGCATTACAAAATAATTTCAAATGCAATTTGAAACTGAAAATAAAATTATCAAAAGTAAAAGTATCTGCAGAATAAAATAAAATACAGAAAATAAATATCTGATAAGAGAGTACAGGTATCCACTTCACTAATTACATTACATATAATATATATTATGTATAAATACATTATATATAATATACATATTCTATATATACATATATATAGCCAGAAGTAAATCTGGAAATGAATAAAATAGGCAAAGGTTTCTGCTGTTATACATTAACTGAACTGATTGAAAATTAAATCTATAATTTATACTATGTTTCATGATGAACACAAACTAAATTATGATTAATGAAATGTACATATGGAGTATTCCAGGGGTGAATAAGACCTTTCTAGTTACAGAAGCAATTAAATATGAATAAATTTGCTATATAATGGTAGGGAACAAAGAGACACAAGTGGTGGGAACACAAGGCTGAAGGGAATAACTATAGACTGGTCCCACTGTGCTGATCCCCACATGCTTTCTCTTTGACAAAGAAATTTAACTGCAGCCCTGCCTGGATTAAGTCAACAGGATATGTTAAATTCCTCAGAAACTACCTACTGTCTACAGGAGAAATGTAGGTCCTGAAGAAATGCCAAAAAGAAGAACACAAGTAACCCAGAAATGTAGGGGTGTCTTTCATGATCCTTATACAGACCAGATCCAAGAAATGTAGGGGTGTCTTTCATGATCCTTATACAGACCAGATCCAAAATAAGGATGATTCCCTCTATTATAAAATCTGTAAGAACAGTTTCCAATTAGAACCAGCCAGGATGGTCCAAAGTGACCTAGAGTTGCCATGATAGTGGGGACTTGAAAGTCTGATGCCATTGTTCTGTCAGTAAAAAGTCAAGAGATGAACCTGGGCAGGACTCTCTGAAAACTTCCCTGGAACCCCAATAAAACTAGAGGGCAAAAGAGTCACTCTGTCCCTCTCTTCTCTGAGAGGACCCACTCTTTCCCTTGAGAATGGCCCCTTTCATTTTCCTATCTATTTTAATAAAACTCATGCCTATCACTCCAAGAGATAAGTCTGAAATATTTCTAACTTGATTGCAAGAATTGCACTTCCTTTATGTATGATCTATCAAAATGTATAAATGTGTTCTACTATCATGTATGAGTAATTAGAACAAATTAAAAATGAACGAAAAAACTACTAGGGCTAATAAGTTTACAAAGTCAAACAATGCAGGTCAACACAAAAAATAAGTGTTTCTATACTATGACTGGACAATCTGAAAAGTACCTTGAGGAAGCAATTCCATGTATAATAGCACCTGAAGGAATAAAATACCAACAAACGAATTTTACAAAAAAATAGAGCTGGGGTTTGAAAGGGCTCTTCACTTTCAAAAACCTGACACTCCTTCAGTTTCTTAGAAGGTTCCAGCCCTGTAATAATAGACTAAAAAAAAAAAAATCAATTGCAAAAACAATTAGAAATGTATACCATATATATCTGTGTGTGCATGTGTGTGTGATATGTGTGACACATATATAATAAGTACATACTATGATAAACTGTAAATTCAAGTTTACAATTCAAAGCTTTGAAAAAGGAAAAACATCTACATTTTTAGATGTTGATAAGAAAAAAAAAACAAAAATTTAGTGAACATTATGAATAGACAATTCATGGGAAAAACACTAAAATGACATAAAATTATCAGAAATCTCCTATAAAAAACACACATTTTAATATGATATTTTTCTCATGTAACATGGACCCCCTAAGGCTAAAGGGATAATTCTACAGACTGGGCCTACTGAGATGATCCTCTAAAATGCTTTCTTTAAGAAGCAATTTACTCAAAGGAAACTTGTGATGTTTAAACCAATCAAAGATGCAGAACTCAGGAAACAGAATGCCTCGAGTTTTGGCTCCTTCCTGGTCCCTGGAACCTTCCTTATCACATCCAAAGGGAACAGGATGTCCTGGGACCAACATCTACATCTTCCATATTTCAGCTGGAAATTGGAAACCCAATTTAAAACCTCTGATTCCATAAAAACTACTCCATTCTCTTCAAAGACAGTTGGGCTACTCAGCAGTCCTACCATACATTTATCTTTCATTTCTCACTTACCCAAATAAAGTATATTTTTTACTCTGTGTGTCCTACTTGAAATCCTTCCTGTGAGACTTCAAAGAACTAGCAGTGTTTAGGAACCTCTGCTTGCTTCAGCTTGGCAGTCTGATTCCACAGCTGCTAAAAAACAACACAGCCAAGGTTGTGTGGTTCCAGCTGGGGAATCTGCAATAAATAGAGCATTTCATCAATAAACTTATGGGGAAACAGATTTATAATTATTCATTAGCATGCAAGTGAAGAAATCTACAAGGAAAATAACTGCACAAAATTTATTAAAATTATTTATTTTGGGGGTGGGGAGGGCATTGGGATTCAGACTCAGGGGTACTTTATCATTGAGCTACATCTCCAGTCCTTTATATATTTTTATGTTTAGGTAGGATTTCTCTAAATTGGTGAGGCTGTCCTCCAACTTGAGATCCCCTTGCCTCAGCCTCCCAAGTCATTGGGATTTTAGGAGAACACCACCACACTTAGAAATTAAAATCATTTCTTAAAAAGGAGATCATTGGAACCCCGTGTAGTGGCACATGACAGTAATTTCAGTGACTCAGGAGGGAGGCTGAGGCAGGAGGATCACAAATTCAAGGCCAGCCTTAGCAACTAAAGGAGGCCCCAAACAACTTCGTGAGACCCTGTCTCAAAATAAAAAATAAAAAACGCTGGGGCTATAGTTCAGTGTTAGAGCATCCCTGGGTTAATCCCCAATCCTCCCTATCTTCACAACAAAGAATATCCCTGTATTGAGTAGTAGTATTTACCAGAATTTATAAAACAGTATCTCATAAATTTACACATCTATTGATTGGAGCACTACTGATAATAGCAGAAATCGCTTAAATATTCCACTACATTATAATGGCAAAATAACTTATGATTGTCTATATAGCTAGATGTTTAACATATATTTTATAATAGGGACAAAACTGTAAGATCTTAAAATATCTTAAAATATGTTCTTAGGAAGCTATGTAATATTATTACAGAGACTCAATCAAATTTGTTCATCAAGTACTATTTAGCTCACAAAACTTCTACAAGTGACAGGAAGTTCAGTTCAGTGATCAAACATGCTTGGTATTTGTGAAGCCCTAGATTCAATCCCCATCTCTGGAAAATAGCAATTAAAAGCATAGCAATTTCTTAAGAATAGATAAACTCATTATCATAAGTTTTATTATTTTCAAATCAAGTCTAACAAAATCAGAATATCTATTCCAGTTTCTTACAACAATTTGAAATGCCACATGTGGTTGGCTCCCTTTCTTAAACAGTATTCAAAAATGTCACCAAACAGAGAATTGGAAATATTTGATATTTCAAATATTTGAATGCAGTGAAAAAAATCCATGGAAGACAGTAGCAGATGTATCATGATAGGTTTGGGGGAAATACTACTCAGAGCTACAAAAGCCTGTGCAATTTGCATAAAGTTATGCTCATAAAAAAAAAGGAAAATTGGTTGCAACATAACAGGTAGCTTGTGCCCTGATTTGAAGCAGCTTGATATGTGAGACAAATTTTTCAAACAGCATATGTAATTCTGACTTTGAAAACTGTGCTCTTTACAGTGGGAACACAGAAGGAGAAAATTTTGTAAAGATGTACATGTCTTAATCATGATTAGGAGAATATTTTTCCTTCAGGGAAGTGAGCAGGAGGAATGAAGAGATGAAGAAAATATAGCTAACAGCCTGAGAACACAAAGTAATTTTACGTCTACTGATATTGTCAAAACCAAGTACACAGTATCCCAGTCCAGGTGAGAAAAAAGATGGGAAATCATCAATATAAAACTTCAATTGTCTTTGCAAACTTTTGGCCAAAACTGTTTCATATATATGTGTGTGTATGTATGTATATATTTAGTTGACAATGGACCTTTAATTTATTTATTTATTTATTTATTTATATGTGGTGCTGAGGATTGAACCCAGAGCCTTACACATGCCAGGCAAATACTCCATCGCTGAGCCACAACCCCAATCCTGAAACTGTTTCTTAACTCCACAGCTGATGCCCTGCTATCTTCCATTCACCCCAAATTTCATTTCTAATTGACATTCCACATAAGGCTTGATTTCATAGTTTACTCTTGTTCTAAAACGTTTATTTGTGTTTTCTTCATACTGTAGGAAAAGGTTTTATAAATCTGAATGACAATCTTTGACATGGATATTTATGTAGCATAAAATTAATGTATTTATATATTTGTTATATTTAATAAAATCAACAGATTTATAAAACAGCAATTTGCTTATCATAAAATATTCCTTATTTTTGTGTAACTATGTATACCTGTCATATAAAATTAGTTCTCTATCTTCTGGGAGTTTTTGTTCTTTATGTTGTATAATAAACTCTATGTGCTTGCTTCAGATTTGTCTGACTACCCATAACCAGGTCAGGAACTTGGATTTGGTTCTTGTCATAAACAAACACAATGCCATAGTCTTTTCCTATATATGACTGTCACACTAGGTTTTGTTTTTTCTTTTCTTTTTTAATTTTCCTGTTGCAAAATGTCATACCAAGTCAGGTTGTGATGGAATCAAGGAGGGAAGGTGAATCTTTGAGTCATCACAAAGGCACTAGATATTGCCTCATTATGGAAACTATCATTTACCTTTCCCAATAAAATGGAAACAGGTGAAAATAAAGAGTCTAGAGCATGACCTCTGAAAAACAGGTCCTGGAGATAATTTCACTCTCATTAATCAGCTGTGTGATGCTAAGAATTTATTTAACTCTTAATAGCCTTACTTTTCTCAATTGTAAAATAGGAATGATTAAACTTACCATGCATTATTTTCAGGAGGTTGGAAGTAAGAAGTTTTCTTAATATTTTTAACATAGTTAGTGAAATTTCTTTTAAAAGTCAATTTCCCACATATTTCATTGTACTAATATAGAGATTTTATGTAACATTCATGTGCAAATGTGTGCAAATTCATGTGCAATTTTGAAATAACAAATTTTGCAATTGCAAAATAATGAAGATAAAATCATTTTAAATAGCAAGTATTGGTATAGATCTTGAAATTAAAAGCTTTAATATTCAGACTAATAAAATCATCAGGAAACATCATGGACCCTGAAAGGAAGATGCCTGTCATCCTTTCCCATTAGCACATGCACTTTAAGTTAAACATGACATTTTAAATTCCTCCTGATGGGAAGGACATGATGTGACCATGAAAGTGCTGATTCTGACAAAATGTCAGGTCCTTCCTTTTACTTTTTGAAGTACTGAAAAATAACCTATTCACAAAGAATAATGATTCTGTCCTATCCTGATGTACCTCCTCTTTTAATTCCTTGAGGTTCCCTCTTCTCATTAAAGGTACGAGAGTATGAATAAACAGCAAAGTGAAATGTTATTCAAACCTTAGGGAAATGGTTTTGAATAAATAACTTCATTAATCATTTAGTCAATGCAAATTTTTAAAGAGTGTCTTTTTGGCAGGGTAGTGGGAATTGAATTGAGGGGTTTTCTCATTAAGCTACGCCCCAGTCCTATTTATGTATGTATGTATGTATGTATGTATGTATGTATGTATGTATTTATTTATTTTTGAAACATATGTATGTATGTATTTACATATGTATGTATTTATTTTTGTATTTATTTTTGAAAATTAAGGGCCATGCCTTGTTTAGGGCCTTGCTAATTTGCTGAGACTATCTCAAACTTGTGACTCTTATCTTAGTCTCCCGAGACACTGGGATTGCAGGAATGTGCCACCATACCTAGCAAAAGCATCTATTGACTTGCATTAATTATGTTGCATTTTATATATGTATATATAATTGTATATATATATACATAAAATATATATCTTTTATACAGACAATCCCAACTTACAATGGTTCAATTTATGATGATGTTTCAAAAACAATATGAATTCAATGGAAACCATATTTTCACTTTTGTATTTTTATGTTTTCCCAAGTGTAGTATGTATGTGGTATGAGGCTCTAAAAATTCTAGGAAGTAGCAAGGAGGCAGAGCTACACAATAACAGGAAAAAATACTAATACTCTATAGTATATTCACTTGCTAAGTTATGATATTCAATATACTAGGTATATTCAATGCATTTTAACATATGATATTTTCAGTTTGTGATGAGTTTATTTGGTCAGAACCTCATCATAAGTTGAGCATCTATGCTGAGGCCACTGAGTATGGATACATTTCTGTTAAGAATAAAAAGTGATATAAATGTATCCAGGGGGATACTGCAACATCTGTCAAAATGGCATGACTTGCCATGACATGAACAAATGTCACCTCTCTGATCTATGACCCAAATAAATACTGGCAAATATACAAAAGACATCTGCACAGAAAACTTGTTCTGCAGATTTGACTTTAGAATCATGGAAATTTACATCATTATAAAACAGAGTACCAAAGCAATCCCTAATATTGAAATCCAAGATGAAGAAGAAGAGGAAGAGGAGGAGGAAAAGGAGGAGAAGGAAGGTTTAATGAGATATGTGAAATTAGTTTTTTGGCAAAATCCACAGAGACAGGGTTATAACTAATTTTAAAACACAGAAACATGGCTGCATATGTCTAAAGAAATACACCATAATAAAAGAGAACTACAAACACCTTTATTTTTATTATAATAACATTAATGATAATGATATTTACATCAATATTCTGTTTTTTCTGTATATTGGGATACAGCAAATAAGTAATTATATTGGTATTCCTATTTTTTCTAAAAAGAAAGTTATGTTGAAATAACCATAATGCTTTAACTCCCACATCTAAATATACCTATCCAGTACTTGTGGATGTTAAAATTTTAAGATGTTTCTTACTCTTCAAATTTCAGAGACCAGAAATGTGATCCAAGAATTCTCATCATATAGAAATCAAAAAGATTTGTTTTCACTCATTTTTTAATAGGGATAAGGAAGTGGCATAGATTTTAGAGTATAAAACATGTGAGAAGTTGTCAAAACCTTCAAAAATTCAAATTATTTTAATGAATAACTTTGGCCCACAATTTGTTACATTAAAAGCTGTTTGCCAAAACTGACTCATTATTAGGCTATATTTCTTTATATATAAAATAATATTAAAAATCAGCTCATTCTGTAACTGAAAAATAAGACATTTCCTGAACAAAACAGAATAGTTCCATTAGACATTGAAAGTAAAAAGGTATACAATTGAAAATAATATCAATCCTAAATAATCAGCATTCCCAAACATTGATTAAGAGCTAGGAAATATTGGAAAATAAAATTTAGTTTTTCTTTCTCAAATGAAATTAATTTATCTAATATTGATGATGTCTGTTTTTCAAGCATGTATTCCAACATTTAAAGCAAAGGAAACCTATCCACACTAAGCCACCAGATCTGTTTTAGCCCATAAACTATAGCATTTCAAAGACAGGGATTATTACATTTAAAGCTGCCTGGAATGGATTGTACAAAGGAGAAACCCCGGATTCTCAGGAAATTTTCTAGCCATTGCTGCATTTACTTATCGAACACATTTGAATTTGTGATTCATCTATAGGTAATGGAAGGTACATTACGGCTATTTCTATACAGTAAAAAATGTCAGCCAAGATTGATTTCAATGACTTAAATTTCACATGTTCTAGGAAATTGCTTGTATAACAATCAGCAATTTGAAGCAGTAAAATTCTCTAAAATCACCCGGGAAATTGTTGTTTCTTAGATGGTATTCACATATTCAGGATTTATCATGGACATTTGGGGGGCTAGTTTCCCGTTTTACTAGATACTGTTCTTTTGTAAAAGTTTAACTCAAAATTATAATGCATATTAATTACTTACATAGTCTTTTTGCATTACTATAATTAAATGTATTTGCTTGTTTCAATTATTTTAATAATTTTTAAATACTAGACTGATATTCCTAATATTAGCAATTTCATATTTTATTTTACCATATAGTTTAGTGGAAAATTTTTATTTCATTCTTATTGTTATTCTATATCTGTCAGTCTGTCAAACTTAATAGAAAACTCTCCAATAAGTAATAACTCAGTAATCATGTGTGTGTATATATATATATATGTATATATATAATATTATTTATGGTCTGCATATAACATATATATGTTATGTCTAAAGGAACACATACAGTTATTTTACTGTACAACATAAGGGAATAATGAGAAAAACTAATACAACTTGTGATATGAAATTGGACATCTGCTTTTTCTATAGAACATTATTGGGCCAAGCAACACAACTTGATGAAGATTTAATGTTTGCTAATAACTCATCATCTTTCTTTCACTACTTTTTATTCATTCTAATTAGTTTTACATGATAGTAGAATGCATTATACATTTTGATAAATCATACATAAATGGAGTACAATTTCTCATTTTTCTGATTATATATGTTATAGGATCACATCAATCATACAGTCATATATGTACATGAGATAATAATATCTGTTTCACTCTACCATCCTTCTTACCCCATACCCCCTCATCCTTCACTCCCCTCTTCCTAACATAAAGTAACTCTATTTTTCCCTAGCACCCCTGCACCCACTTATTGCAAATTAGCATCGGCATCAGAGGAAAGATTTGCCCTTTGGTTTTTTGGATTTGGCTTATTTCAATTACCATGATATTCTCCAACTCCATTTACTTACCAGCAAATGCCATGATTTCATTCTTCTTTAAAACTGGGTAATAGTCCATAATATATATGTATATGGTTATATATATAAAACCTTTTTTTTATCCATTCATCTGCTGAAGATCACCTAGGTTGGTTCCATAGTTTTGCTATTGTGAATTGGGCTGCTATAAACATTGTTGTGGCTGCATTATTGTAGTATGCTGATTTTAAGTTCTCTAGTATAAATGGAGTTATGGGATAACTGGGTCAAATGGTGGTTCCATTCCAAGTTTTCTGGGGTATCTCTGTCCTGGTTTCCATAATGGTTGCACCAATTTGTCATTCCCACCAGCAATGTATGAATGTACCTTTTTCCCCACATCCTCACTGACATTTATTGTTGTTTGTATTCTTGATAAATGCATTCTGATTGGAGTGAGATGAAATCTTAGAGTAGATTTCATTTGCATTTCTCTAATTGCTACAGAGGTTGAACATTTTTCTATACATTTGTTGACCGATTGTATATCTTCTTCTCTGAAGTGTCTGTTCAGTTCCTTAGCCCATTTATTGATTGGGTTTTTTTGTTTTTTTTTTTTGGTGTTAAGTTTTTTGAGTTCTTTATATATACTAGAGATTAATGCTTTATCTAAGGCACATGTGGTAAAGATTTTCTCCCAATCTGTAGGCTCTGTCTTCACATTATTGATTGTTTCCTTTGCTGAGAAGTTTTTTGTTTGAGTCCATCCCATTTATTGATTTTTTTTATTTTAAATTTTTTATTTTAGTTCATTGTACACAAATGGAGTACATACAACTAACATTTTTCTGGTTGTATACAAAGTAGAATCATACAATTTGCATTTTTATACATATACATAGGGTATAGATGTTTGTTTCATTCTCTTTCCTTCCCTGACCCGGAACCAAAACTCATTTTCCTCTATGCAATCCATCCCTTCTCCATTCTTCCCATGCCTCTCCCAACCTCCACTATGTGTCATCAATCACTTATAAGAAAAATCATTTGGCCTTTGGTTATTTGGGATTGACTTATTTCACTTAACATGATCTTCTACAATTCCATCCCTTTACCTGCAAATGTCATAATTTTATCATTCTTTATGGCTGAATAATATTCCATTGTGTATATATACCACAGTTTCTTTATCCATTCCTCTATTGAAGGGTATCTAGGTTGGTTCCACAATCTAGCAATAGTGAATTGGGCTGCTATAAACATTGATGTGACTGCATCACTATAGTATGCTGACTTTAAGTCCTTTGGGTATAAGCCAAGGAGTGGGATAGCTGGGTCAAATTGTGGTTCCATTCCGAGTTTTCGAAGGAATCTCCAAACTGCTTTCCAGAGTGACTGCACCAATTTGCAACTGTACCAGCAATGTAGGAGTGTACCTTTTTCCCCACATCCTCACCAACACCTATTGTTGCTTGTATTCTTAATAATAGACATTCTAATTGGGGTGAGATGATATCTTAGGTAGTTTTGATTTGCATTTCTCTTATTACTAGAGATGTTGAACATTTTTCCATATATCTGTTGATTGCTTGTAGATCCTCTTCTGTGAAGTGTCTGCTCATTTCCTTAGCCCATTTATTGATTGGGTTATTTGTATTCTTGGGGTAAAGTTTTTTGAGTTCTTTATATATTCTGGAGATTAGTGCTCTATCTGACATGTGTGTGGCAAAGGTTTTCTCCCACTCTGTAGGCTCTCCCTTCACATTACTGATGCTTCCTTTATTGAGAAAAAGCTTTTCAGTTTGAATCTATCCCAATAATTGATTCCTGCTTTTATTTCTTCGGCTTTTGGAGTCATGTTAAGGAAGTCTGGTCCTAGGCCAATATGATGAAAATTTGAACCTACATTTTCTTCTATTAGGTGCAGGGTCTCTAGTCTAATTCTTAGATCTTTGATCCATTTTGAGTTAAGTTTTGTGCAGGGTGAGAGATAGGGGTTTAGTTTCATTTTGCTGCGTATGGATTTCCAGTTTTGCCAGCACCATTTGCTGAAGAGGTTATCTTTTCTCCATTGTATGTTTTTGGCGACTTTGTCTAGTAAGAGAAAACTGTACTTATGTGGGTTTGTCTCTGTGTCCTCTATTCTATACCATTTATCTATCTGCCTATTTTGGTGCCAATACCATGCCATTTTTGTTACTATTGCTTTGTAGTATAGTTGAAGCGCTGGTATTGTGATACCTCCTGCTTTGTTCTTCTTGCTAAGAATTTGCTTTAACTATTCGGGTCTCTTATTCCTCAAATGAATTTCATGATTGCTTGCTCTATTTTTATGAGGTCTGTTATTGGAACTTTAATTGGAATTGCATTGAATTTGTATAGTGCATTTGGTAGTATGGCCATTTTGATGATATTAATTCTGCCTATCCTAGAACATGGAAGATCTTTCCATCTTCTAAGATTTTCTTTAATTTCTTTCTTTAATGTTCTGTAGTTCTAATTGTAGAGGTCTTTCACCTCTTTTGTTAGATTGATTCCCAAATATTTTATTTTTTTTGAGGCTATTTTGAATGGGGTAGTTTTCCTAATTTCTCTCTCAGAGGATTCATCACTTATGAATAAAAATGCATTAGATTTATGAGCATTAATTTTATATCCTGCTACTTTACTGAATTCATTTATGGGCTCCAGACGTTTTCTGGTGGAATTTTTCAGCTCTTCTAAATAGAGAATCGTGTCATTGGCAAAAAGGGATAATTTGAGCTCTTGTTTTTCTATTTGTATCCCTTTAATTGGCCTGTCTAATTGCTCTGGCTAGAGTTTCAAGGATGATGTTGAATAGAAGTCATGAAAGAGGGCATCCCTGCCTTGTTCAGTTTTCAGGGGGAATGCTTTCAATTTTTCTCCATTTAGAATGATGTTGACTGTGGGCTTAGCATAGATAGCCTTTACAATGTTAAGGAACATTCCTACTATCCCTATTTTTTCTAGTGTTTTGAGGATGAAGGGGTACTGTATTTTGTCAAATACTTTTTCTTCATCTATTGAAATGATCATGTGGTTCTTAACTTTAAGTCTGTTGATGTGATGAATTACATTTATTGATTTTCAGATGTTGGACCAACCTTGCATTCCCGGGATGAAACCCACTTGATCATGGTGCACAATCTTTTTAATATG
>JAJEJO010003759.1:169647-196871 GCA_020662805.1 Glaucomys volans | reverse complement strand
TTTTTTTTTTTTTTTTTTTTGGTGTTAAGTTTTTTGAGTTCTTTATATATACTAGAGATTAATGCTTTATCTAAGGCACATGTGGTAAAGATTTTCTCCCAATCTGTAGGCTCTGTCTTCACATTATTGATTGTTTCCTTTGCTGAGAAGTTTTTTGTTTGAGTCCATCCCATTTATTGATTTTTTTTATTTTAAATTTTTTATTTTAGTTCATTGTACACAAATGGAGTACATACAACTAACATTTTTCTGGTTGTATACAAAGTAGAATCATACAATTTGCATTTTTATACATATACATAGGGTATAGATGTTTGTTTCATTCTCTTTCCTTCCCTGACCCGGAACCAAAACTCATTTTCCTCTATGCAATCCATCCCTTCTCCATTCTTCCCATGCCTCTCCCAACCTCCACTATGTGTCATCAATCACTTATAAGAAAAATCATTTGGCCTTTGGTTATTTGGGATTGACTTATTTCACTTAACATGATCTTCTACAATTCCATCCCTTTACCTGCAAATGTCATAATTTTATCATTCTTTATGGCTGAATAATATTCCATTGTGTATATATATACCACAGTTTCTTTATCCATTCCTCTATTGAAGGGTATCTAGGTTGGTTCCACAATCTAGCAATAGTGAATTGGGCTGCTATAAACATTGATGTGACTGCATCACTATAGTATGCTGACTTTAAGTCCTTTGGGTATAAGCCAAGGAGTGGGATAGCTGGGTCAAATTGTGGTTCCATTCCGAGTTTTCGAAGGAATCTCCAAACTGCTTTCCAGAGTGACTGCACCAATTTGCAACTGTACCAGCAATGTAGGAGTGTACCTTTTTCCCCACATCCTCACCAACACCTATTGTTGCTTGTATTCTTAATAATAGACATTCTAATTGGGGTGAGATGATATCTTAGAGTAGTTTTGATTTGCATTTCTCTTATTACTAGAGATGTTGAACATTTTTCCATATATCTGTTGATTGCTTGTAGATCCTCTTCTGTGAAGTGTCTGCTCATTTCCTTAACCCATTTATTGATTGGGTTATTTGTATTCTTGGGGTAAAGTTTTTTGAGTTCTTTATATATTCTGGAGATTAGTGCTCTATCTGACATGTGTGTGGCAAAGGTTTTCTCCCACTCTGTAGGCTCTCTCTTCACATTACTGATGCTTCCTTTGTTGAGAAAAAGCTTTTCAGTTTGAATCTATCCCAATAATTGATTCCTGCTTTTATTTCTTCTGCTTTTGGAGTCATGTTAAGGAAGTCTGGTCCTAGGCCAATATGATGAAAATTTGAACCTACATTTTCTTCTATTAGGTGCAGGGTCTCTGGTCTAATTCCTAGGTCCTTGATCCATTTTGAGTTAAGTTTTGTGCAGGGTGAGAGATAGGGGTTTAGTTTCATTTTGCTGCGTATGGATTTCCAGTTTTGCCAGCACCATTTGCTGAAGAGGTTATCTTTTCTCCATTGTATGTTTTTGGCGACTTTGTCTAGTAAGAGAAAACTGTACTTATGTGGGTTTGTCTCTGTGTCCTCTATTCTATACCATTTATCTATCTGCCTATTTTGGTGCCAATACCATGCCATTTTTGTTACTATTGCTTTGTAGTATAGTTGAAGCGCTGGTATTGTGATACCTCCTGCTTTGTTCTTCTTGCTAAGAATTTGCTTTAACTATTCGGGTCTCTTATTCCTCAAATGAATTTCATGATTGCTTGCTCTATTTTTATGAGGTCTGTTATTGGAACTTTAATTGGAATTGCATTGAATTTGTATAGTGCATTTGGTAGTATGGCCATTTTGATGATATTAATTCTGCCTATCCTAGAACATGGAAGATCTTTCCATCTTCTAAGATTTTCTTTAATTTCTTTCTTTAATGTTCTGTAGTTCTAATTGTAGAGGTCTTTCACCTCTTTTGTTAGATTGATTCCCAAATATTTTATTTTTTTTGAGGCTATTTTGAATGGGGTAGTTTTCCTAATTTCTCTCTCAGAGGATTCATCACTTATGAATAAAAATGCATTAGATTTATGAGCATTAATTTTATATCCTGCTACTTTACTGAATTCATTTATGGGCTCCAGACGTTTTCTGGTGGAATTTTTCAGCTCTTCTAAATAGAGAATCGTGTCATTGGCAAAAAGGGATAATTTGAGCTCTTGTTTTTCTATTTGTATCCCTTTAATTGGCCTGTCTAATTGCTCTGGCTAGAGTTTCAAGGATGATGTTGAATAGAAGTCATGAAAGAGGGCATCCCTGCCTTGTTCAGTTTTCAGGGGGAATGCTTTCAATTTTTCTCCATTTAGAATGATGTTGACTGTGGGCTTAGCATAGATAGCCTTTACAATGTTAAGGAACATTCCTACTATCCCTATTTTTTCTAGTGTTTTGAGGATGAAGGGGTACTGTATTTTGTCAAATACTTTTTCTTCATCTATTGAAATGATCATGTGGTTCTTAACTTTAAGTCTGTTGATGTGATGAATTACATTTATTGATTTTCAGATGTTGGACCAACCTTGCATTCCCGGGATGAAACCCACTTGATCATGGTGCACAATCTTTTTAATATGCTTTTGTATGCAATTTCCTAAAATTTTGTTAAGAATTTTTGCATCTATGTTCATTAAGGATATTGGTCTGAAATTTTCTTTTCTTGATGTGTCTTTGTCTGGTTTTGGTATCAGGGTGATGTTGTCTTCATAGAATGAGTTTGGAAGGGTTCCCCTCCTCCTCTATTTCATGGAATACTTTGAGGAGTATTGGAATGAGCTCTTCTTTGAAGATCATGTAGAACTCAGCTGTGAATCCATCTGGTACTGGACTTTTCTTTGTTGGTAGGCTTTTGATGACTTCTATTTCATTGCTTGAAATTGATCTATTCCATTTATTGATTCTTGATTTACCTTCTTGCACTTTAGGTATCTTGTTAAGGAAGTCAGATCCTAGGCCAATATGGTGAAGATTTGGGGCCTCTTTTTCTTCTAGTAGGTGCAGAGTCTCTTTTCTAGTGCCTAAGTCTTTGATTCACTTTGAATTGAGTTATCTCATACTAGACAAAGGCATCAAAAACATTCTGGAAAAAAGGTAACATATTCTTTGACTGTTTTGATTGGTGATTATGTCAGAAAAATTGTAAAACATATCAAGGTGTCCAAAAAATGAAAAGGAATTTTTATCATTCTTTTAATTAATCTCTAGGCTTGAAGTTGTTTTAAACTAAAAACAGATGCAGTTGCTGGAAATTATAAAATCAAATTTAAAAACTAAATGAGCAATCTATATAGCATAATCATACAAATTTCTAGAAAACAAAATTTATTTTACATTTAAATCTAATTTTCTACATGATCAAATAAGAATTATATTCCATTAAAGGTATATTTTAAAATATTCACAAAACATTTTGTTCACCTTATAACTAGATTACTCAGTATCTTCAGAAAAAAATTACTAGAAATCATTGACAAATTAATCTGTATAATTTTATTAGAAATGAGGGAAATCAATTTTAAATGTCTATATGATCTTGAATGGCAAAATAATTTTTGAATATTAAAAAGTATATCTCTTACTGTGACCAGGGGAAAGAACAGTCAGTGTAGATGATGAATTTTAGTGTCAAGAAGATGGGCTGATTCAAAAGGGAAATAAAATGATAATACCTCCAGAGCACTTCCCTGTTCTCCAAACTATTGCCAAGGTCACCTGCCTCCAGGGCATTATTCCTCCCAACAAGGAGTTGTTAATAAATGCCCCCTGGGTGGCTTTCTTTCTGCATTTCTGGACAAATATGCAAAATTGGGAGAAGTACCCCTGGAGTGCTCTCTTACTGCCTTTGGCCATGCAAGGAAGAAAAAAAGAGAAAGGGTCATGAGAAGAAAGGAAACCTAAAATCTATAAAAGGGGCAAAACACCCCTTCTCCCTTGGGGAACCTGCTCTGGACCCCTCCTCTCTGGGGCAGTCTCTCTCTCTCTCTCTCTCTCTCTCTCTCTCTTCTATTCTTTAAATATAACTTTTTGCACTTGCTTCAGCATTTCAATCATAAACTCCAGGGCAATGGAACCTGCTCCTGATTTTCAAGACCTGTTTCAGACGGGGGTTCATCTAGGATTGTCACCAAGGTAAGCTGTTCTGCCCTCCACATCTTTCTGGCATGAGTACAAAGTGTTTCTAACCCCAGTTGCCTTTGCATGAATGGAGATGGGCAAGAGTTGGAACAGCTTCAAGATTCTGGCCAGGGCTATTCCCCAGTCAATCTTAAAGGTTTCTTCCCCAACCTCCCCTCCAGACCACCCTTACGGTGTATCCTGTGGCATCTTCTCTGTCAAAAGGCACTGAGTGAGAGCCCCAGTGGCGCATACCTCCATATGAACCATACTGTACTCTCCCATGCTCCTTCCTCCTGAGCACTCTCCTCTCCTCACCCCTCAGACTCTAGCAATTTAGACTCTTTCATTGGAATGGTTCAAATGGAAATTCCTGGGTTCCCTTTGTTCACATATTAAGCCTTCACAAGCCCATGAGAATTCTCCCTATTGTTGTTTCAGTGCTCCTGTGCGCTCTGATAGCTTCTTTGACTGCAAAAGGGAGATTCAACTTTGGCTTAGATTCCTTAGAAAAATCTAACAACTGCTAGATGTATTTCTCACCTTCTGAGGATTCCTTTGTCCCACAGTGAGCATAAACTCTTTATTCGAGCCTTTCCCCTAATGTTCTTCTGTTGCTAAATATGGTCTCATTACAAACCCTCTGAGAGAGAATTATGGCCATCAAAAAGAAATGTAAATTTTAATACCATTCTATAGCTTAGCCTTCTCTGTATAAAGGCTAGAAAACAGGAAGGAAAAAAACAGTTCCAGCTTTCTATGTCTGGGCTTAATAGACCTTGTTTTTAAAAGTCCAAATTGAGCCAAAAATGTAATTTAAGATCCAACTCTGATCCTCCATTCTAATCGATGCCCAGTTCCCCCCACCAAAAAAAGTTTATTAACTAATGGGAGGCTCAACACAGAGAGATCCAGATTCATTACAAAGGGTCCCATGTTCTTCCAGGGATTACAAATCACACGATTAGGATGGATAATCTGGAGGCCTTAATCTTTTTCATGCCGCTCCTGAAAAGGCACATGAGTTATGACCACACTGGTAAGGCTACAGTTAAAGCCAGAGTCATGCATGGAAGGAGGGGCAGAAACTAAACTGCTGACTGCTAGAGGCTCCAATACTGGGGAGACATCCCGTAGCCAAAGAGACAGCTCCTCAGTGCTTCTGATCTCTTCATGTTGTTCAGAAGGGAGCCTTGTCCTCAAAAATATTGATGGGAGATGATGTCTCCTCTTTTTCTGCATCCAAACCTGGCCTGATTACCAACTGGAGAAATGAAAAAAAAAAAGGTTAAAATGCCGTCTGCCTCTCAAGTTCAGAAGAGCAGCTTTCCTTAAGCAGCTTCTGCCAGATCTCTATCTCTCCACAGCTTGCATCTGAAATTTAAAGTGCAGAGGCTTACAGAGCCTGCAAGACTTACAAGGCTTTCAGAGGACTGGTTTGAGACAAAGGGAGGGGGGTGCAGAGTGTAACTTTTAAATTCAAGACACTGTGGGACTTAAATGTCTGGTTAACTCATCTGCTCTCTGCTCCAGCATTCTACCACCCTGCTTTCTCAAGTTCCTCCCTAAATGCTGCAGCACAGGAAGGAAAAACTGGAATGATCACAGATACACAAGTCTTCTTTACCTTGAAAATCTTTACCTGAGATTTTTTGGACTCTCACATTCTTTGAATATCTGAACTGACTTTAGTCTGACCCAAAAGTGCACTCTGATCTGATAAAGGTGTTCTGCATGCTCCTTTACTAGAGTAATTATAGCCATGTCATTTCCTTAGAATTTCTTTTTTTTTTTTTAATTCTATATTTTTGAGCTTATGGTTTTATGGTAAATTCACATTTGATCCTGCATGCCTAAATGTATTTTTCTGATTAGGCTTAATTTATGTCACTATAGAAGTTTTAAAATCTGTCTTTGTTCAGAGGCCAATTTTTCAAGGGTTAGCTCTCAAATACATTGGAAAGTCTCCCCTTACAGAATCCTAAAAAGAACATAGACATGGTGATGTTGGAAATACCTTGATCACCAGCGAGGACAAGTGGCTACATGAACCTTTGATTTCAGTGTTCACTATGGCTGTTAGACTTTATATCTCATATTTCCAACTGCACAGGCCTGCCCTATATTCAAGTCATGATGTAAACATCTCCATTTACTTTTTAACAGGTTAAATCTATCAGAGGCTTAAATAAGGATCTGTAGCATTGCATGTGCAGATTTATCTACAAAAAGCTGTAAGATCTTTGTTTCCTGTTTTATGTATGTGTGCACACCTGTGCATTGTGATTACATATGTGCTTGTGTTCATATGTCAAGTACACGGTATCAAAATTGGCATAGATTAAATGAGTGTTCATAAATTAAAATTCATATGAGAAATGGACCCCAATACATTTTAGGTCATGTGGCTTAAAAATAAAAAATTCAATTTAAATTAGATAAGCAGATGAGAGTAAATATGTCTTTAAAATTACTAGCTCATAGCTTCTTCTAGGTGGTTAGACAATTAAGAGTGTTGATGTCTATAAAATATCTGGAATGTAATATCAATTGCTTCTAGGATTTTTCTTCAACAGGGAAGAGATGGCTAATACTGTTAACTACACTTGTCTGATATCTTGGTTTTTACAGTTACAAATTAGTAAAGTAGATTTAACATCAATGGGATTAATCTTCAAAAATGTGTTTATTAGAAGAGACATCTGATTAATTGGCAAAGTTAAAGTGCTAAAATATCAACTTCTAAATGTAAAATCAAGAATTCTTAACTTCTTAAATTCCATGTTAACATATTTAAACATTAAGTGTGTTTTCATGAATTGATGAATGGAAAAAGGTTTAAGATTGCTTTGTTTTTGTGTTTTCACTAAAAACAGTGTTACTAAGAGTTAAGACTTTATCAGGTGCAATTTTATATGCAAAGAGTACAAAATATTTCAATTGGGTTTCAATTAAAGTACCATAAAAACAAACTATTTCATCTTATTAAAGTGGAATAATTTGTTTAAATTCAGAAATTTTATAAGGATTGTTTCAGATGGTACATTTAGAAATGGGTCAAAAGCTAGGAATGAGATAAAAGAATGTCTAGGAATGGTCATATATTTTAATATGAAAGTAGAAGGATGAGAAAGTCTTTCATGTGGTAAAGTAAAATTGTAGAATGTCTAATTTACAGAACATTTGTGGAGGGTAAATCTCAAAAAGTGTGTAATTGAGTTAACTATAATTGACACAATCAGTTAAAGGTATTGAAGGTTTTTTCCCTAAGGTCAAATAAATCCTTTGTGTGAAAGTAATAAAGATTTCTTAAAACATTAACCTAATCTTACCTACCAAGATAATTTCTTGTGTATATTAAGTTTACTGTTTAGAAAATATAGTCTTAAAGAAACTGGGATTTGTACAACTCTGATTAAATAACAATGGTTATTTTAAAGTATTACACAACACTAAAATTCTCAATTTTTCTTTAAAAGCTAAACTTGGTTAATATAAGAACACAGTATAATTTTGGTGCTGTTGCTGCCTTCTTAATAGATATATTCATATTTTTTAAGTATACAAATGTTTGAAATATAAGAGTTAGAAGAGCATTTCACCAAGTGGATGTTCTTCAAACTAAAGTTTGAAGTAAATATTTGGGATTATAAAATTTATGTGACTTGGCTCATAGCTACTCTACAAACTATGTTCTTATTCTTGTTACTTTCATTTCATACTTTTCTTGTAAACTTCATAACTATTTTCCATTAGTGCCTTATAGAAGGAAAACTTCTAATATAATAACCTGAGGCCATTATCTATAGAACAGACAGGATGTAAGACTAACTTCCAGTACTAATACTGACTACAATTAAATGGGGGATAAATAACTTTAAAGTTGTAGACATTAAAGTTAAACCCAGTACTCTTGTTTTAAGATTGGTGTTACTGGCTTCCTGGTGTTTAAAATCAAAACTAAGAGACTAATATTAAGGTAGTAAAAGGGCCAAGAAAAAAGAGTCAATATTTATTCTTGCCCTCTGAGGTCAGCTCAAACCCAGGGAACAAGGGGACTTCTCTAAGGGCTTTGCAACTCTGGGCCACAGGACCTCCTGATCAGGGGAACCAATGAGACTCTGGAGCATAGAAAGCCAACCAGTGCACATGCTGCAACATGGAGAGTCACTGAAGAAGGAAATGTCCTTGATGCATCCAAGGGAAGCCATATGATCAACAAGATGTTGACCCATCCTGGCTGATGGCACTAGAGGAGCTAAGAGGCTGCTCACAAGTTCCCAAGAATGATGCCCTGAGGAAACTCAGCTGACTCTTAAAATAGATAGGAACAAGGTCAATTTGACCAACTTGATCTTAAACACCTAGAAAAACAAGTTATTGCAAAAACAGAGCCATACCTTGACATTTAATATCCCTTGAACCAAACCAAATAATGTAAAAGAAACATAAGAAGGGAGAGAAAAATACTTTATATTGGCCAATTTTTTTGTTCCTAGTCTAAATCTGAATTAGTTGGGAAAAATATTCTTATTCACAAATTTGTGCTTCATCAAAATCTGCTGTTTTATTAAACTAAGGGCCAAAATATAGGTCACATATAAGTTTATATTTTATTAAGCATGTATCTTATTTTTAGAATTATAAAAATTGGCTATAAATTCAATATATTTATTAAATAATCCCATGTATCATTTTCATATTGAAAGGGGATATGCCTTTTTACAGCCAATCTTTTTGAGTTAAATAAATGTGAGTGGATAATATTTTAATCCTAAATTGAAGACAATAAATTTTTTATGTATGAGAAATAATTCAGTGAGTGAAACAGTCACAGCAGAATTATGGGCACACACATATATACATATCCACAAGAAAGAGTTTTCCCCTCACTTTGTAATAGAAGATTACACTGCAGCAATTATCACATGGCATTGCACTGAATAATCTAAAGGGAGAATATTGTGCCCTTAGACAAAGCACCACCTTTTAGAAGCAACCACAGTACTTTTCAAGAGAAATTTTAACAATGATGTCCTGCAAGTGCTGATGTGAGGAGGAGCAAGAGAATAAAGAAATAGTTTGTGCAGTCTGGGATTTACTGGGGTTCTTCATGAGTATAAGCGAGAGATGTACTCAAGACTTCCAGAAATTCTTAAGGAATTCCTTGGAATGTCCCATATAATGTGAATTTCCATATTCATATACCTATTTGCTGCTTCCACTTGGATATTTAAGCTATTTAAGCCTAACTTTTCCAAAAGGAAGCATCTGGTGCTCCTTAACCCATCCAATCCAAAGCTCATTGGTTCATTTCTCATACTACATATCCAATCCATAGGAAACCTTGATAGGTTTAACTTCAATATATATGCAGAATCTGGCTACTTCTTACTAGTCTTCTCTCATTGGAGTATAAATTGCTCCTCAAATGATTGTGGTGCTTAAAAGCTTTCCTCAATCTGTTCTCAACACAGAGATCCTTTTCAAACAAATTAGGAATGCATCATTTCTCTGTGGCCATACTCCAACGACTTCTGTTTTTTTCAGAGAAAAACTAGTCCTTAACAATAGTCCACAAAGGACACCCTTGTGTGCCCCCACCTGTCCTCTGACCTTTCTGCCTTCTATTCTCCCCTCCCTCACTACTGCAGCCACACGGTGCTGCAGACCCTTTATCAAGCTCACCAGCCACCTCTGGGCTTCTCTGGCTGCTCTCTGCCTGGGTTGCTCTTCCTCACAACATGTATTCATGATTGAATCCCTCAAAGTCATTGTCAAAGTTTTGCTCAAATGAAATCTTTCTTGAGCATCAATACAACCACCATTCAAAAATATTTTTGTCTACCCACCACACTCAAAATCTCCCTTAGTTTATTATCATATTGTAGCATTCATGATTTCATAACATAGTATAAAATTTAATCATGTATCTACAGCTTCTAAAATGTGTGTTTCACAATGGAAGAAAATTTTGCACTGAATTTTTAACTGACTTATATCCAATGCTTGAACTCAATAAGCATCTGTTGAATTAATGAATGTATAACTAGATTAATGAAAATTGCACATACATAGAGAATGGAATTATTTATGTACTGCACCTGAAAATTGTGGGTAAGAAAAGGATCAACTGTTTTGTCACTTTGTCTTAAAGTACCAGTAAAAGTTTACCATACATTTGTAAGGAATTTCCTAATCAGTACCTTTTTTTTTTTTTTTTTTTTTTTTTTGCAGTGCTGGGGATCAAACCCAGGGCCTTGTGCTTGGAAGGAAAGCACTCTACCAACTGAGCTATATCTCCAGTCCCCTAATCAGTACCTTTTTAAAAAAACAAATATAAGATATTAAAACCTGTTGAGATATCTGGTCTCCCTTAAAGGACAATTTAAGTACTATGGGCAAAACCACTGCATATATCACATTGCTTTTTAAATGTATGCTACTAATTATAGACTTTTGAAATAAACTTTGTATCTTCCATCATTATTAGCATAGATTTATGTCTTAATTTATATTTATATTCTATTGAATACTAAAGGAATATGTATGTGCATTAAATGAGAGTAATAATTTTTTTCTTTCTTTTTTTTGGTGCTGGGGAATGAACCCAGGAGCACTTAACCACTGAGCCACATCCCCAGCCCTATTTTGTATTTTATTTAGAGACACGGTCTCACTAAGCTGCTTAAGGCCTTGCCTTTACTGAGGCTGGCTCACGATCCTCCTGCCTCAGCCTCGCCAGCCACTGGGATTACAGGCATGCGCCACCACACCTGGTAAAAGAGAGTAATAATTTTAAACGAAAAGTTGAATGAAATTTTTAACAACTTATAAATAAGTATGTCCTATGGCTTTTGGGGACATATTAAAAGAATCATACTAGACCCTTTATAAAATACATGCTCTGTGTATGGAAGAAAAATCCCTTTGTTTGTCTGTAGTCAACATCTAGTATAATATTTGTGCAAACTTATGAAGAAATATATTGAACCAATATAGTTTTCACTGAGATGAGGCAAAATTCATTGGTTATATAAATTAGTGTATAGAAAAATCAAAGTAAAAATAAACCTATTTCATAGGCTTTAATCATTTTTTTTTGGAAGTTGTTGTATTTACTGACTTGTTAGCATATGGCTTATGAACTACCAATTTAAAATTTTTTGAAAAATCTAGTATTCAAAATCAAGCAAATCAGACTCCTCTTGACCTCAGAAGACAATGATCTGTACTTGGATTTTTATTGAAATCTTTCATCTGATTTAAACTTGATTACATTTTGGGGAGAGTAAAATGGGAAAAAAAGTTCATAAATATATAGACATATACATACATTGATACATATTACATAGATGAGTGAAGTCTATAGAGTTGCCAAATAAATGAATAACCACATATAATAATTATATAAAATCCATCTTATAGTCCTCTAAACCAATTTTCTGGTTGTCCTTGAGAAAAAGAAATATTCTAATTTGGAGACCAAACTAGAATACTACTTCTGCCTCAGGACAATACCCTAGGCATAGATTATTCTAATTTTTAAAAACCTAGCACTCACAATATTTTCACTACACAAAAAAGAAAAGAAAAACTAGAATAACCATTCATAAATTTCTGTTTAAACACACACATTTTATTTTCATACTACAGAAAGTAGCATGAGCTATAGTATTAGATGATATATGTAAAACTGCAAGAAAAATATTAGAATTTGCTTAAAATCTGGAAAATTGCTAAAACTTATATAATTTGTCAAAAAAATAATTATAGCACTCTGCTCCACTATTTAATACAGTTTAAAATATTCTCATAAAATGATGGATTCTTTTAATTCAAATATCCATAGGTTATAGAAGAAAAACTCAGTTAATCTTTTTTAAATCCTATTTTTTTAACAACAAAATTTGAAACTTTTGTGATTTTCACATTAAAAAAAGTTCCTGATACATGCCCTATTATCACTTTCCCATTACCACTGAGAATCTTCATCACTATGTGGAGTTTTCCGTAGGATATTTTCTTTTTAAGCAGTCCAGGATCTGCTACTCAATGTTCTCTTTAATTTGCAACCTCTGAGATATTCACAAAAACTGCCAATTAAAAGCACTTGAAAATTGTGTGACTCAGAGATGCAGCTGGATTGAGCTAAATAGGAGGGTAGCTTAAATAATCGTTTGCTAACATCTTAATTTACGTTTAATGGAGAAAGTAAAAGGTTTTCTTTAATTTACATTTGCTTTTCTCTTTAATTATTCGTTCTGCCAAATTTTCAGTTTTTAAAAAACTAAAGCCTGTACAATTATATAAAAATTATATGTTGTTACGTATTACCACATTCATGGATTCTACAGTAATGAATTGCTTCAATAAATGCAGCTTGGGAATCTTCAAGGACCCAAATCATTGTCTATTATAAAAGCAGTAGTGAAAACTCTATAAAAATATTAAAGAAAATTAGTCCCCAGGAGTAGAGTTATTCATTTATCACATAATTATCTCTCATTAATAGAAAAGACAATGTTATAATTGAAACAAAATGTTTTTATCTTCTATACCTTCTTTTCCATGGTAGTATTACAATGTAAGATATTTTTTCTAAGTAACAATCATACCATTTTAAATAACTATTAAATTTATATTTTGGAATATGATATATATAACAAAATTATCAGAGAATTATTTACCATATTAAACCAAATTTATAAGAGAACTATTGAGTATGTCAGCTAGATATTTAAGCTATATGTGCTATAAATATATATATTTATGTTTATTCTGTATAATATAACAAATATACATTCGTATATTTATCTTATATTTTATTTGTCCTCTTGAATGTCACATAAATGCACATGATACTTTACAGTTTAGTCATATTCACTGAAATTTTCTCATCTTATTATCTTTATTTATACATTGGTTTATCTCTCAAAGTTGTAGCAGTGGCAGTGTTCATCTCTGTGGCTTAAAGTACTTTAAACATAAAAAGTTGGACTGAAAAAACTTGTGAATTTGTCCAGTTTTATAATGCAGATCTGTACTGGGAATGTTTCCAATGAAAATGTTATTGAAAAGGCTCAGTGGTTACCCAAATAGATTAAATTATAAGGTCATATTTACCTTAGTGAATTCTCCATTATCATCAGTTTGGTCATAAATCCTTAGAGCTTGGGCTCTCAACATCTTTAGTAAAAGAGTGGACTGAAAATGAGAAAGTCAATTCATACTCACAGCATGTACAGTGCACCAATGTGAAACCCAGAATATTAATCTATTAACATAAAATACATGTATTTTAAAAGTAAAAACAAAATTGAAGATTTGCCTGTTGAAAGCAATTTTCCACTGAGTATTGGCATGGTAAAAAAATTCCTCAAATGTGTTTTATTAAGCATACTGCTAGCAAACAGAATTCTGTGAAAAGTATGGGCACCATGACTATTATGCCGTGATTTAGACAGTACAACTTTTTAAAAATGTCATAGTTCAAAAGCATATTTCAACAAGAATGCAAGGAATTGAAAACATTTTTAAAAATTAAAAATGCTCCTGATTCTTCTGGATCTCTTTACTAGGGAAAAATTTAGTTTATTGCTATATATCTAAAAGCTTTCTCTTGCCCACCCCACTCTCTCGGTTTCTAGAACCATAGAATGTGTGCATGACTTCAGGTTTTCAGACATTGAAAAAAGGTGGAGGATCAATAGGTTATGTAGTTTACTGTTCAGAATGTTTTCTACAAAATAATTTTGGTTCAGCTTTCATGGCTTTTTATTATTAATTTGATACTATTGATATTGCCACTACTGCTGTTGCAAGTAATACTGTTGTACCCAAAGAAAATAAAATCATCCAAGCCGATCACGTAAAGCCAAAAGAAGCCTTTATTTTATTTATTTATTTATTTATTTATTTATTTATCTTTTTGTTTACTTATTGATTCATTGAACACAAAAGGACTGGGATTTAGCTCAGTTGGTAGGGTGCTTTGCCTTGTAAGCACAAAGCCCTGGGTTCAATCCCCAGCACCACCAAAAAAGAAAAAAAAAGAAGAAGAAGCCTTTATTTTAGCTGGCCAGCAACGATTGCCCTTACTCCTAAAAGCAGGGTGCCGGGAAATTGCACGTTAATTGTGTCATTGCCAACTTTTATAGGGCTCGGGTCGGGATTAGGGTTGGGACTATAGGGCTTGGGAGGGATTAGGGCTGGGTTATAGGGAGGGGGGATTAGGGTGGGGCTCTCTCCTGATGACACTGGAGAATCTTTTTGGGAAGTATAATATTCCCCACTGGTCTTATCCACATTAACAAATCCTTGTTGAGGAAACTAGTGGTTTTTCAGTTTCCAACTTCCCAGACTCTGATGGGTTCCATTCCTCAGTTTGACCAGATTTCTTATTTTACACTAACTGCCTGTCCTTAATTAAGAACTTTTTAAGGGGTGGGGGCGTCCACCGCTCTTGCTGCTTGGAGCTGGAAGGGGGCAGAGTCTGGGGAAGCAGTTTGAAGTTCCTTTTAGAAATCTGGTCAATGAGGAGCAGAAGTCTGCTTGGGAAGAGCAGGTTGTAAAGTCATCTGGGGTGGGTGCTTCTATGAGAGAGAAACAAAATGACATAAGTACCAAAATGAGATTAATACAGAAAATCATGACATGGTAGAAGTCAATCTCTTACTGGGTGAAAGAACTGAGAAGTTGTTCCCATAACAAGACCTATCAAAGGCTGGAGAGTTTGAGGCCTTTATTTGGGAACTTGAATTATCAGGTACATTTGCCTAAGAATCTCTTTTTTGTAGCCTCCAGTCCTATTCTAGGAGCTAACACAAGTACATCTTAAGTTACATTAAACTATTGTTTCTTTTAAATGCCCAAGAATGTCTATGGTTTGGTTTGGTTTTAACTGTTTTGCTAGGTGTTTAAGATCAAGTTGGTCAAACTGACCTGTTCCTGTCTCTTAAGAGTCAGTCAAGTTCTCACAGGGGTCACTCGTGGGGAATTTGAGAGTCCTGTGCTTGGGTGGTGGCAGTTCCTGCATTTCAGTAGCTCCTTCATTCCAGCAGCCTCTGCATTCTGGGGTGGGCAGCAGCTCTCCTCCTGGATTCCAGCAGCTCCAAGGCAGTGGCTTCTGCCTTGTGGACAGCTGACAGCTTTTTGCTTCCATTCATGGCAAAGGGAGGCTGGTCCTTGCTCACTCCCATCAGCCCCAGGAGGGCAGGAGCTAAGCCTATCTGGCCCACTGTTGCACCTCCTTGTTCTCAGCAATCTTTGCTGCATCTCCCACTCTTGGTGACAATCCTGGAATGCATGGGTTATTGTGAAGCGGAAAATGATTCTGCTGATGTTTATAATAATAGTAACAGTGATTCAATACTGAAAATCCACCACCTTTCCTTTTATCTTCCTACCTGATTTCCTTCCTTTATTTTTGCATGTATGAATGAACACATGTGGGTGCAAACACACACACACACACACACACACACACATTGACATGTAAAAACAGACATTCCTATGACTAAAAAAACTTAAGAGTTTTTGCAGTTCACTTCTGAAAACTCCTGGACAATTTAAAAATTGTCAAATTTCTACCATCATTGAGATGTCATTCCAGAATTCCAGTCCTACCTTTTTCTCAACTCAGTTTTGCAACTATCATAACATCATGTCTTTTCAATGCCTGACACCTATTGTATGGCACTGGTATTTATCTATTGTTTTAATCTCTTCAACCTCCTGACCCCACAGCCTAGACAAATCTGGTTTTCTGAACCCTACTTTTGCTATCACCCTTTGTTGAACTCTCAGTAGTTCTGATTATAAATAGGCAGTTGACTTTCCACCAAATGACTTCACAAGAAGACTACATTATTAATATCTCTATTCAGAATTTTATTTGACTTAGTTTTCTTATTTTTTTCTTTATCAGACATTTTATATCCAAGAAAGATTATATCACAATCACATTTAAGATATCTCTGTCCCCAAACTTCCTGGAAGTATTTCAGAATTCTCATGTGTGTGCCTGTATAAGTCAGGATACAAACAAGAAAAAGAAACTGCACAGTAATCTTAATAAGGAAAATTTAATATATATAGTATATATAAAAAACTATGATAGAAAAAATAGCAACAAGGAAAGGGTAGTAAGAAATGAGGCAGTTTTATAGAATAAAAGAAGACATAAGAAACAGCCACCACCCTAGGTCTGGTATAGAAAGAACAAGAAAAAGCCCCCTTCTTTACTAATGAAACCAGAGTTTCAGACACTGTTTGCTAGGAAACTACACTACTCACTAAATGGCAGAGGATTTGATATGATACCATGCCAGGGGGACTTGTTTACTTGATAAAAATTTGCTACCCAGAAATTTTTAGAAATGTGCTTAGTGTGTTGAATTATTGTTTTCTAACTTCTTTATTATGACCTATATAATTTGGAACAAATGGATTATTCTTCATTTCCACTCTGTGAGGAGCAACCCATATTATAGTTCACTACTCATTGAAAACAATTGTTCTATTATTATGACAACATATGCAGAAAAATACTGTTGAATACAAAACAAACTTTGAGAGGAAATAACCACAAAGAGATGCATTGAGGTTACATTCAGAAAGCCTTTCTACCCCGACCATTTTCTGTCTTTATCTTTAGGTTGGAGCAGCAGAGCAAAGACTGTGGCATACAGTTGGTATTATTTCCACTGAACTGGGAAAGCAGATATTGGGGGACACAGACACCACAGCACTCAGGAACTGAGAGGCCAAAATAGCAGAGAAATGGAACCAGAGAATTTAATGCAGGCCTTCAGTATTTGATTCCTCCAAAAGGCATTTATTAATTCCTAAGTTACAGTTCCTCAAAGCAAAAGGTTAAAACTGCCAAGTAAAAAACACCTTTGGAGGATCAGATCTATAGTACAGTTTGGGAGGTCTCATGGTACAAAACTTGATACCATTAAAGCCTAAGAAGGTGTCAGATCCTGCACTCACCCCTGGTTTATAGCTGATAGTCCTAAAGGGTTATTCTATAAGATAAATGATGAATAAGAAATAAACTTACACAAAACGTAAACCAAGTATTTGTTGTCACTGGGGAAGAAAAGTGTTCTGAGTGTATACTATCTGCCTGTAGGGGGAAAATGTCCTTCTCTGAGGATGACAGTATGATCCAGAAATTTTACAGTTCTTCACAAAAGTATCTAAAATTTTACCAAGTACACCAGCAAGCAGGACTGAATGAAGGAAAAGAGGAAAAAAAGACAAAGAAACACCAAACATAAACCAGATATAATTAGCTATGATAATATTATAATGAAATAATTTCTGCTTAGCTTCTACAACACAAAATACATAGGATTTTTTTTAAAAGTATAAGATCTGCAACTGGAATTATGTCAAATCACTTATGTTAATTGCTTCAGTGCAATGGAAAAGGATGATCATTTTAATAAATTGTATTGAAATAACTGTGACATATGAAACAAAAAATGATGACTTCTAATCCATTTCATGTACCAAATCAATTCTAGATGGATTATGAAACTAAGACAAGAAAAAAAGGAAAATAAAATTTTCTGCAAATTAGTAGATGATATTAAAATAGGTTATTATCTCTTCAACAGAATACATTGTTTATTTTCTAAAAATGTATGTTATTAAAATTAAGAAATTTCATTTTTCAAAATATAATTTGGAGCAGATAAATGAAAATCCATATATTAGAACAAGATATTTTCAAGAAACATACCAACTATGGAAGTATAAAAGAATACATGAAGATCAATTACAAAGCTATAGTGAAAAGGTAGACTATCAAAATTTCAAACAAAAATAATGAATGAGTTTGGACAGATACTTTTAGAAGATGTACAGGACCAAACTTATGAAAATATGCTTGATGTATTTACTCATCAGGAAAACAAGTAAAATCACTTTAAAATATTGTTATTAAAGTGTGGCTAAAGTTAAATTTAAAAGTCAAGCCAAATGCTAGCAGGAGTACACAGGAAGGAACTTTCATATATTTCTGATGAATCACAAGTTGTTACAAACACTTTGGTACTCCTCAGCAGTATCCAGGAAACTGAGCACATGTGTGCATATGACTCATCAATTAAATTCTTAGGTATATGCCATAAAATTATGTAGACATGCCAATCAAGATGTGTATAAGAAATTTTAAAGAAGCATTACAAAAAATCATGCAAAACTAGGAATGATCAAACTTACCTCAGCAGAAAAATGAATAAAGTAGGATAGATGTATAAAATCAGAATAATTTCTACAATTGAATAGCATACAGCAATAAGAAATGGCAAACTACAACTATGCACAACACAGATGAATCTCAAAGACATTGCTTAATTTAAAAATCCAGAATTATAATGCTGTATACTGATAATATTCAAACACAGTCTTTATGGTTACAGATATCAAAACAGTGAGTCTATTTCTGGGAGCTTTAGTGACAAAAGAGATATAAGGGAAGATACTAGAGGCTCCTAATAGTCTATGTTAATGTTTACTTGTTAAAAATAAGTTTCTATTTATCTACTTGTTTCTTTTTGACTCAGAACATGAAATTGGGCTTTTTAGATCATTCATTCCTTTTATTGATATTTACTGAGTGATAGAAAAAAGGTACTTACCTGTCCCTTAGTTTGATGGAAGTGTTTGGTACTGCACTTTCAGTACACTTCCAACTTAACATTTACACCATCACTTTTCAAAATTAGTAGCAGACTTAGTTGTCTGTGTCACAACTCACCTATCACTAAGTGTAAGAGAGGTAACTGTGTTTCACACCCAGCTTTTTCTTCTGTTTTATTGTGACAAATATCAATATGGGAAGGAATGAGAAACACATATCAAAAGAATGATTTTCTTAAATGGAAGCTGTACATTCTCTCAACCTACAGGTTATTTCCTAGTCAAGGGAACGCTAAACAAAACTATGCCAAACTCATGATTTTGCTTTTGGTTAAGATATCTAATTAACAGGTACATCGTGTAATTGACAATTCAAATTCCCATAGAATATTTATTTTCCAGCATTTATTTTGTTTCCTCTGCAAAAATCAATATATTAAAGTTTAATCATTAAAAAAAAAAACTAAGAGAAACAATCGTAGCTGTAGTTTTCCTTATTTTTATAATTAGAGATAAATTCTGTATTAGTCCACCTACTGCAGGTTTTTAACACTAGCTTTCCAATTATTTTGCAGGTGAAATTTAAAGTGTTGCTTTTAACACATCCACAGCATGTAGATTGTTCAGTAATTATTAGAGATCAGCACAAGTATCATTATAAATTATTTGTCATTTCCAGCTGGAAGGCATTTGAAAATGTTGATATTTATCTTATGTTTAAATTCATTTAGTCACTTTTTTCCCTCTTTCTTGAGGCTCCCCTCAATGTAATACATTTTTGATGTAGAAATTAAAATCAATGAAAAACATATTACTATGTTAAAATGACTATCTCCCCCAGATTAATTTAATAATGCAATGCTATTAAAAATAAACTTTTAAATGGAATGGTTGATAGAATTTGACAAGCTGACAGCCTGCTGAAGGAAGAATATATATTCTTAAATATATATATATGTATATATATATACATATATATATATTCTTAAATATACCCTGAAGGAATTACAGGAATATCAAGTAAATATGAAGGATTTATTATATAGGTAATGTAGCAAACTTTACAGCTATAAAAATTCAAAGAGTATATGGCTGAAGCAGGTAGGAATATGTTGTTGTAGTAGAATGAGGTGAATGTTTTCTTATTTCATACATGTTTGTGCCAATATTCCTCTTGTTATGCAAATGCATTTATATATTAGTTATGAAGTGTGAGAACTAAAAAGGAATAGTGCCTTTGGTAACAATCCTGAGAATTTGTCATATTCTAAAAATGTTCAAGATGTCTTACAATAGGTCTTTTCTCACAGAATTTTCATAATAATCTTATTGTTTCTGTTTCAGAAGAAAAAAAAAATGACTGGTCAAGGTTGTTTAGCATAGAAGTGCTGGAGCTGGGATGAATCAGGCAGGTTGTGTGTGTATAAAACTACTGTAAACCATGCACAGCATTTCTCTCTGCACTGAGTTGTGTGGGCTTAGAAAGCAAAATATTCTGCATATATAATGGGGATAACTGAACCAAGTTACAGAAATATATGTATGCTAAATTTTTAAAAATGCACATGTTCATGAATGTGTGTACATATGTGTATATATCATATATCACATATGGAGATAATTTTAAGACACTCTATACAAATTCAAAGTAATTTAAAAAAATAAACTGCTTATACTGTACACTAGTGTGCTATTGTTGCCTAATAATTACCACAGATGTTTAATGGCTTAAAACAACACCTATGTACTAGCTCACAGTTCTGTAAGACAGAAGACTTCCTGGTCTGATCAGATTCTCCATTTACATTATCACAGGCAGAATTTCTATGTTGCTCTCTTAGAGTCATATCCAGGCTGAATTCTTATTGAGAGGTTGGGTGGACGAATCTCCTTGTTATCTAGTTCAGATTGTTTGTGGAATCCATTTTCTTATTCTTCAATTGTAGGAATAGGTTCCCATTTTTTGCTATCAGCTAAAACCTCAAGTCCTAGAAATCACTTTCTCTCCATGTCATGTACCCTATTCAGTCTTCATAGTCAGCAACCAAAAATTCATCATAGATCTAATTTCATGCAATTTGAATTTATCGTATTTCCTCTCTCTATGACTCTTCAATCCAAACTTAAAGGGCTGATGTAATTGTGATCAGTCAAATCTGCAGGGAGCCATCTGTGACTAGCAAAATCAGGCTTGGTGAGCTATCAGACACAGAAATTTGACTCCCAGGAACTGGCAATCATTGAGAGATTGTTCCAGATCACCTGGAGTATATGGTATCTGTACAGTGGCTCACTGCCCGGAATTTGCAAGTCCTGCTGGGTAATCCCCTAGAGCTTCCTTAACAACACCCCATCCTGTTCCTCACAGCAGAAGCTCCTCCTGCCCCCCCTTTTACCTGTACAACTATAAATAAAGGACAGGTGGCCTCTTCCATTAGGAGAGCTAGATTAGCAAGGCTCAATTGGTCATGCTCCTGATTCAAAAGAGAAATTGTCTCCTGTGGTTCTTTCTATTAAGTAAGTCTCTTAGTGATTAATTTACAGCCAGCCTATCCCTCCACAGAAAACCTTTTCCTCACCCACACGGGATGTGGACGAAACTTGAGACAAACCCAAAGTGCCCCTTGTCTAATGTCAACTCATTTGGGATCTTCAAAACTCATTCACAACATTGCCTATATGAGTATGATGATTAATTTTCTGCATCAACCTGGCTAAGCTATGGTACACACCTCTTTGGTCAAACACTAGATGTGAAGGTAGTTTTTAAATGTGATTAATATTTAGTCAGTAGACTTTGAATAAAGCAGACTACCTTCAGTAATGTGGATGTTCCTCATTTGACCAAGACTTCCAGATAAGGACCAAGATTTTCCAAAATGTAAGTCTGCCTCAAGACTGCAACGAAGAAATTCTTCTGAGTTTTCAGCCTACTGACTGTCCAGAAGATTCTGGATTCAAGTTTGAAAAGTTATATTTCACCTGATTGTCCATGCTGCTGGTTTGCCCTACAGATTTTAGACTCTCAACTTCCATAATTGTGCAACCAAATTCTTTAAAATTTCTCCTTCCCCCTCTCTCTTTCTGTTCTGTTTTGCTCTGCATTTCTGAGGGATGTGGGAAATACGTGGTTCAATATCTGGAAGGTATTACAAGTTTATCTCAGAAAGTACGCTTTCCATGTTGGTGTTTGTATTAGTAAGTGTTCTCAAGAGGAACAGATTCAACATGATATATGTATAGAAATTCATTAGGGCGACTTACATAATCAGAAGCTGTATAGTCCCACAATGCCCATCTACACATTGGAGAATCAGACATACAAGAAGTTGCTCAGTCAGCAAACTGGAGCCTCAGAACAATGATGAAGTCCCACTCTTAAACTGAAAGCCTGGAGAATCAGTAGTCAAAATCCATCTCAAAAGAGTTAAAGAATGTTTTTGGGCAATGGCAACATCATCAGAAGCACCCATACCAACTCGACAAGAATGGAATTTGCATCTTACTCAGCATATTCCTTCAGGTTCATCATCCTATAAGACAACGTCTCTGACATTCAGGGATAGTCTCCCTCTTCAGTGTGCTTTGTCGTGCCAGTCATTTGCACAAATACCCTCAATGGCACACCTAGAAGTCTCTTAATTCTGGGAATCTCAGTCCAGTCAAGTTGACAACTCACGGTAACTGTTACACCTACCATTTTGTTATTATCAATAATATGCATAAAGACTTTTACTTTAATTTTGGGCTCTTTGAAAATCTTATTATACTCTTGGTTTACATTTATAATGATTATTTTATAAGCTGGGCATGCCCACAATCCCAGCAGTGTGCAAGGCTGAAGCAGGAAGATAACAAGCTCAAGGCCAGAGCAACTAAGCAAACCTTGTCTCAAAATAAAAAGTGAAAAAAGACTGAGGATATAGCTCAGTGGTCAAGTACCCCAGGGTTCAATCCACAATTCCTAAATAAAAAAAATAAATTCAATAAAAAATAAAGTTACATCATTGTCAAGATCTTGGATGACTTATGTAAGGCAAGGATAAATTTAAAATCATTTGGAAAGAAATGGCATGGGTAAAGAATACTATTTGTGCCAGAGACCTAGAAAGATGCAAAAATATTGTTAGACTGAAAAGGAAAAAGAGTTCCTAGTGATAAGCATAGAAAAGTCAGCACATAATGGGTTCTGGAGTGCTAATTGGTCTTAGAAGGGATGTCTACATTAGGTCTTTCTTCAACAATTGCATTGGTGACTATGTTGCTAACATAAGTCATCAAGTGTTTTCTCTGCCTCTGAAATTACTTTTCCAATTTTAATTGTTTAACTACTCTTAGTGCAACGTTTTGGAGTTCCCATATGTACTATCATGTAGATCACTAAATAGGCCACACCAGAGAAACCTGATGTTGTACTGAAAGTCTTCTGAGTTATACTACCCAAATGCACTTGTTCTCTACACATGTTCAAATTACACTCCTGGTCAACTGAGATCCATTGATATTTTCTGACCAAGTTTTCATTAAACAATTTCATTTTTCTTAAATGTCATTTATTCTATAGGTAATTGTAATACCTCATTGACCTCCCATATTTTTTCCATAACATTATTTTTCTTTGATCTAAAATTAATTACTTTATCATTTTATTCCATTTTGTGCCATAACGCTGGTGAGTAAGAGACTTGGTTAAGTGTGTTCCTATCTTTCCCAGCTTGATCTCACTTTCTTGTGGCCCTTCAATATAGCTCCAAAAAAGTGTTTAGGGGAATGCTGTAAAAACTTAATCAAGGAATCTTTAATGCATGGATAACTAATTAAATTCTGTAGCATTATATACAATTTTATTTTACAAATGGAAATACTAGCTTTAAAGTAAGAGTATTGATTATTTGAATAAATTATGTACATTTTTTCATTTTTTCATCATTAAAGTTTGAAACCTTTCAGGTATATCATTAAAGAATATTTAAGAAGTATCAGAAACAATACCAAAGAATAATTTACCATATAAAGCATAACATACCTGAATTGTTTTGAAAAAGCAAACTTAGAGTTAATAAAATTTACCTAGTTTGAATATGTTTGATTTAATTTATTTTGACCACTAATTTTTTTAACAGCCATACTTAGTATAAATGGCAGATTCAAAAGGATCTTTTTCTGACATAAAGTTGCCATACTCATTAAATAAAATAGAGGGAAAACAGTTCAATTTGGAATTCTAATACACAATGAATAAAGTAACAGTATATTTCCATAATGTTTATGCTAAAGAACAAGATCATTGTTTATTTGAAATTCAAATGTAACTGATATCCTGTATTTTACTTGTCAAGCCTCCATGAAATATTTTTTTTCAGAAATTTTTGTTCTTGTTCAAGATTTGGGGAAGAAAGTGTTGAGGTTAATAGTGTTTATTTAATGGTTATGGCATTGAGCATGATTAAAACAGTTATGTTTTAACTTGTAAATATGTCCAGAAGCAATAATGCAGAAGCTCAAGTTGTTTAGAGTAATTTTTAAATACTGATGCATATTTATGTGTATAGAGCTTACAGAAAGCTGAAGGATTCTATGAGGTATTCTGAGACACTGAAAACAAAGGGCACATGCTGCTAAGCACTCATTTTCCAGCAAGCACTGCATTCCCTTGCATAATAAGCTATTCAAACAATTGTCTCATATGCTCCTTGCCTTTTCCAAACAGATAGAAGACATTGTAGCTCTACTCTTGCATTCCCTATGCATGAAGATGGAGGCAGTTTGAGGAGGGCAAGTTCACTTCACCTAGACTCAGGAAAGACAGATCTTAATCATCGTTGTTGCAGTTACTAGAATTTCAGAGTTTAAACTGACCCATTTTTAAAAAACAAAATAGAAACAAATTAAAACGGATCATTGTGAGGGTTGTATTAGAATACCTGTGCTAATATTTCATAAAATGCCCAATATTATGAATGTTATTATGAAGCAGTAGTTGCTCATTTAATATTTCATTGAACTATAACCTATATAAATGATATTTTTAAAAAGTTTCTCATATGAATTAATACTCAGTATTTAATTTTAATTTTAGAGAAATAGTTATTACTGTCTTCGATTCAAATATTCTATAGAAATCCAGTTACTCACCTCTTACTGACCAATAGGCTAATTTTGATTTAAATGCCTGAGCTCAAACTAAATGAATAAACAGATTGTTTATTGCATCATGATCAATTATATAACTGTTGTGTATATTGATTTTTTAAGTTCATCAACTTTTAAGAGTGGTTTAATGGTTATAGAAAAATTGACTAGAAAGTACAAAGTTTCAGTATACTCTCTCTCCCTGCTCTCTCAAAATCTTCTACTATCAATCTTCTTATTAATGAAATCTATGTCATAATTATGAAAAAATATTAATATTATTATAAGGTCCTTAATTTATATTAGAATTTAATTTTGTGTTACACCAGTGTTTTAGTCAGCTTTTTTGCTGCTGTGACTAAAAGATCTGACCAGAACATTTTTAAAGGAGGAAAAGTTTTTTGAGGGCTCATGGTTTCAAAGGTCTTAGTCCTTAGAAGGCAGGCTCCATTCCTTGGGAAGGGAGGCAGAACATCATGGCGGGAGAGTATGGCAGAGGGAAGCAGCTTACATCATGGTGATCAGGAAGTAGAGAGAGATTCCACTCTCCAGATACAAAATATACACACCATAGCCACTCCCCCAATTAACCACTTCCTCCAGCTACATCCCACCTGCCTCAATTGCCACTCAGTTAATCCAATCAAGGATTCATTGATTAGGTTAAGACACTCAAAACTCAATCATTTCTCCTCAGAATCTTCTTGCATTGTCTCACACGTGAGATTTTGAGGAACACTTCATATCCAAACTATAACAACCAGTTGTATGGGTTTGGTCAAATGCAGTATCCTATGTTCACCACTAGAGGACAAAATCAAACAAATTTGTTTTGCTACCATAATATTCTCTTTCCCTCAACCTATTCTTTGCTTTCCTCTCTTCTCCAACTCCCAACCACTCTCTACAGTTTTGCCTTTTCCAGAATATCATATATTTAGAATCACTAACATATAAAAACTGAAATGTTTACAAGAATTGCCCATTGTTAAGATCATCCTCTGCCTCACATGGGTTCAGTTGAATTTAATAATCCCTTTATTCAGCAAAAAATAGTTTTGAGTATGTAACATGTGAAACATGTTAGTAGCTGCTTATGATAGATCAGTAAATAAGATATGCAAGTGGGAACTTTTGTGGAGTTCCTAATCATGTTTGGGAGATAGAAAGAGACCAACATTTCTATAATTTGCAAAATTTCTCAGAATAGCATTAAGTATCTTGAAAGCCAAATAAGGCTCTTGGAAGATAACCTACAGCTGAGCCTTCAGCCATGTTTATCAGTTAACTTGCATGAGATAAGGAGGAGAGAACATACAAAGACTTAGATGTAATATAGTATAATCCCATTTAGTAAGAACGCACCTTAAAGTATAGTTAGAGTAAAAACCAAACAGACAAATTAAAGAAGTATAGACATGAAAATGGAAGGATAATAGAGAAAATACAAACAGTGGAGGCAGGGAGCAGATCCTGGGTAGGCCTTTCTCCTTGTTCATGAGTTAGAAGTTTATTTTGAAACTGAAAGACAGAAAAGAGGAATTAAAGATGGAAGTATCATGGTCATATATGCAATTAAAAAATATTAGCATAGAGAGTTTATGAAATGGATTTGGACTGTTTGCAATAGGTGAAGGGCAACAAGTCCAATAGGTCCTTATTGCTTCAACAGAATCAATGTAGAATCCATTTGTTCTTTACCTCAGTAATAGATAATGGAAAGAATTTAAAAGATGTACTGATATAAATGATCACAATATTCAAAGAACGTAAAATTCTGGTAAAATTACTGAGTGAATATTAATAAGACTCTAAAAATACAGAAACTAAATATATAGGAAACAAGAATAGTCCAAGGTTGTCCAGAATCACTGTAGTATGTTGAAACATAACAAAAGGAGAAACATAAAATGAGAATATCTAAGATAGGAAAAACATCTTGGGTAATAGAAGTGTCCAAAATTAAAAACTTAAATGCTTAGGTAGCTAACCTGCGGTACCCTATTATAATTCATTTTCTTATCTGTTTACTCAATCTCTGATTCAAGTAATATTTATTTTTCAGCCACCATGAGCCAGATTCTTAGCCAGGAGCTAAGAATATAAAAATGTATCAGAATATACTCCTAAAATAAGGTCCAAAAACAAAGTCAAAAATCATTTATCAGAAAAATATTACTTCATAATGATAGTAATATAACAGGTTAAAAAGGCAAAGAAGAACCTGAAAAAAAATGTAGGTGATTTTGTATGTTTCCTTAGAGATATAGATTCATAAATAGCCATCAAGGATATCAGTTTCTAGTAACAGAGAGG
>JAJEJO010003759.1:140099-169547 GCA_020662805.1 Glaucomys volans | reverse complement strand
TCTTTACTCTTTCTTTCATTGTTGTTTTTAGATATGCATGACAGTAGGGTATATTTTGATCTATTATACATACATGGAGTGCAGCCCATTACAATTTTGATCCCATTCTTGTGGTTGAACATGATGTGGAGTCACACTGGTAGAGTATTCATATATTTGTATAGGAAAGTTATGTCTGATTCATTCTACTGTTTTTCCTATTCTCATCCTTCATCCCTTCATTCCCCTTGTGATGTAGCTCAATTCACAATAGCCGAGCTATGGAACCAACTTAGGTGCCCTTCAACAGATGAATGGATAAAGGAAATATGGTATATAAACACAATGGAATGTTACGCAGCTATAAAGAAGAATGAAATTATGGCATTTGCCAGTAAATGGATGGAACAAGAGAATATCATACTATTGTGTTTTGATCTATTTGGTTTCTGAAATTAAGAAGGATCTGATTGACATATATGGATGTGCCATTGTTTGGGGCATAAATATTTATGATTGTTATGTCTTGTTGATTTATACTTCCCTTAAGCAGTATGAAATGTCCTTCTTTATCCCTTCTGACTAACTTTGGCTTGAAGTGTGCTTTATTTGACATGCAGATGGAAAGCCCTGCTTTTTTTACTGAGTCCATGTGTGTTGTATGTTTTTTCCCAACCTTTCACCTTTAGTCTGTGGGCATGTTTTTCTATGAGATCAGTCTCTTGAAGGCAGTGTATTGTTGGGTCTTTCTTTTTAATCCAATCTACCAGTCTATGTCTTTTGATTGATGAGTTTAGGCCATTAACATTCAGGGTTATTATTGAGATACGACTTGTATTCCCAGTCATTTTGACTTATTTTTGGCTTTTAACTTGACTTGGTTTCTCCTTTAATTGGTGTTCCTTTAGGGCAATTCCTCCCTTTGTGACTTACATTGTTGTTTTTCATTTCTTCCTCTTGAAATACTTTTCCGAGAATTTTCTGTAGGGCAGGCTTTCTATTTGTGAATACTTTTAGCTTGTGTTTATCATGGAAGGATTTTATTTCATCTTCAAATCTGAAAGTAAGTTTTGCTGGGTATAAGATTCTTGGTTGGCATCCATTTTTTTTCAGTGCTTGAAATATGTTGTTCCAGGCCCTTCTTGCTTTTAGGGTCTGGGCTGAGAAGTCTGCTGATATTTGTATTGTTTTCCCCCTACATGTAATCTGATGTTTTTCTCTCACAGCCTTTAAAATTCTAAGTGAAATAAGCCAGTCTCCCAAAATCAAAGGTCGAATGATATGATACATGGAAGCTAACCCATAACAAGGAAGGGTAAGGAGAGGAAGTATAGAGTTCATTGGATTTGACCACTGATTTCTTTTAATATTTAGGTAAGTGTCAAAGTCCCCCAGACATTGATGAAAACATGTAGGGACAAGCAAATTATCTTTTTGAGAAGTTATTGATCAAATTCAAATCTAAGCACTCAAAACTGTGAAGTCAAATTGTTTCCTACACCAGCAAAAACAATTAAATTTGAAGAAATGTATTTCCAAAGAAACTTTCAAAGAGAGAAGGCAACATAACTGACAATATTGAGGTTGTGAGGCTTCTGTTGCTTGATCTAATAAGCTAATAATAGCTTATTGACCTGGCCAGTTTTCGTTGGTTCATAAAGTATATGTACGCACAAGAAGCACAAATCAAATCCACATGGAAGTATGAGCTTGAGGTAAGGAAATTCAAGTCTTCTTTGCTTATCCACCTTCCTAATAGCAGGACAGAATGCAGAGTTAAGGAATATTCTTGTATTAAACTGTGAACCAAAGATAAAGTGACTTCAAAGTCACCTATACTTTAAAACATGATGAAATCTCCATTTTATTTTAACATATCAAGGTGGATTAAACAAATGGCAGTCTTTGACCATTAACAAAATTGACACACGTCAATACAACTTAATACTTTTTTAAAAATATCAATGTTAAATGTTTAAAATATATATTTCTATCTAATAGATAATTGCATTATAATAGTAAAAGAATATAATTGTGGCACCATTTTATTATGAACAGAGTAAGGAATAATCACATTAGTTCAAATACCTTAATCACATATGATGAAAATATTCTTGCTTTGAATTTGTTTCTTAATTTATTTATGAAATTATTAATTCTCTAAGAAAAAATCTAAAATAGAAATATTTAGCAGCTTTTGTTAAGGTTAATAAAAGTTATTTTAAATGCATCTGAGAAGAGCATTTTAATCTTTCCTTCTATTCTTCTTTATAAGTCATCAAATGCATTTGTGAATTGTATGAAATCCTATTATGAAGTGATATTTGACCTTGTACCTCATTAGGATGGAATATAATTCATACTTGTTAAATTACCTGTGGTATTTAGGGCAAAACTGTTAAATTTCAATAATGTTAAGTTTTCTACATGAACTGTTTTACTAATTTCCACTAAAAGTTTAAAAATGTGTATATTCACTTAAAGCAAACCATTATTCAATTTAAAATTTGTGTTTATTTAGCTTCATGGACTGTGAAGTCTTTTTTTTTATGTCATCATTTAGAGATCAACTTTGCCATTTTTGAAAGACTTTTTCAAAACTTCACCACTCAGATATTTGAGGTTGATTTTTGTCATGCTTATGAGAAAATTCTGTTAATCCTAATAAGAATTAAAAGTAGTTGAATCAAAGACTCATGTCTCCGTTTCTCTACCAAAGGAATTAGTCAACTCTTTGCTTGTTTTAACCATTACTTCAGCTAGTGTTTTATATACACATCAATGATCATGTTAATCTCATGAAAAACTACAAAATATTTTTATTAGCATTTATTTTGAAGAGAACTTTTAGATTTATAGCTAAATTGAGAGGAAAATACAGAGATCTCGAATGTACTTCCTTCCCCACACAGTCACAACCTCTTCCATGTCAGCATTTCCCACCAGAATGGAACATCAGCTAAAATGGATGAATCTACATTGACAAGTCATTATCACTTGGATATCTGATCTGAATATGTAACATATGATATATACATACATATAATATATGTAACATATATGGTCAGATATTTATTAAAAAAATCTTTTGAATGCAGAATAATAGCTCACTTTTTGCTATTACATAATGCAGAGTAGTCAGTAATACACAGTTATTTTTAGTTTGCCTAGTACCCCTTATAATTGCAATTATACAAGCAACTTTGTTTAAAATTAAAGATAAAGAAATCTTGAAAGATTAATTTTTATCATGAGATTCTTACAGTTATTTATTTTCATTTGTCAAATGTAAAGAGAGTTGATCACAAATCTTGAACCTTTAAAAAGGAATATTTGCATGGAAATCATAAGTTTGGAAACATCCTAGAACTTCAAAAAATATATATTTTAAACTCTATACACTCTAGTGAGATAATATGAAATATTACTAAGCCAAAAACTTTATTCATTGTTCATGTGTTTGCAGTACAGCTAAAACATTAATTCCCAACTTCTCTTAGGCAGTTGCTGAATGTTAGGGCTGTTTATCTCTTTTCCAACATGCTGATTAGGAGCTACTATAATACATTTATAATAATGCTTGCTACAATAAAAATTAATACATTAATATGCTATTTATTATTATGTTCGTATGTCTCAGCCTGCTTTGAGAACATAAATATAAAAACAAAATATATCCAAAAATGTCTGTAGACTTAATTTAAATTTTAAAGGTATCAGAAGACATGGAGTTTAGAAAAAAGGAGCATATTATCATTTACCTTTTCATGCTTCTAACTGTTGTATGGAGGAAGACAATGAGATGATTATTACACAAATCTAATTATTAAAAGTGATATTGGATGAGTATGATTCAAGTGTATTCTTTTATGTATGATTGGTTGACATTAAAATGGATAAATATAAAAATAAAAATATAAATATAAAAAAAGCAACTGTATAAATATCTGGGGGATTTTCCAGAACTAGACTTGGAAGTAACAAGCATACAGACCTTGTGTTGGGTGAATTCTTGATATGCTCAAATATAAAAGCAATCCCTTGTGATTGACAGGATAGGAAAAGGGAGCACAAAGTTCTAGGAAAAGATGTCAAGTAAGGATGAGTAAAGGTGGAGACAATAGACTAAACTGAATATATAATTTATTGTCTCTCTCTTCCATGTTTTATTTCTAACTATAAATTTGAAAGTAATAATTAGATCAATTTTCTTATTACAAAATTAATTTTAAGAGATATTATGCCCCTTATTATATTGTAAAATTGTACTTGGAGTATCATAATACAGATTTTTAAATTTCAACTCTAAGGAAAATAATCAGTGTTTAGTTTAACTTTGTCAGTTTATACTGTTGAAGAAAGGAAATTTTGCTTAAAAATGGGAATCATTTAACAGGACTGTTTCATGGAACTGAAAAGTAATAGGATGCTGAAAATCAGAGTTTTGTGTATTTTCTTGTATATAGAAAATGTTAGTTCTTATTAAGAACTAAAATGTATTCCAGATGCATGTATTCACTCATTTAATCTTGATAAGAACTTTATAGACTAGGCATTATTACTTTTGTCATTTTGTAGGTGAAGAGAACAGAAGCACAACTCATTTCCAAACCAGAATGAAAACACAGGGCGAACCAATGTTGAAAGCAAGATTTTCATTCAGTTGGTCTCTTCGAGAGTGTACACACTCAACCACTGTACAATGGAAACATTTCAGTTACCTTCCCTGACATCCAAGGGAAAGCCAGTAATGTATGGACTCATCAACGGTAGTCCTCCACCTAGAGTATTAGAGAGTGTTTTGTTTTACCTTGGCTGCTATTGTTCCTGGGTATGAAGGATCTAAACCTTGGCTCTTCTGAAATTTCTAATAAGTATTTAAAATTACCTTTTCTTCACAAATTATATGTTGTTGCCTGAAAATAAGGAGTTGTAGGAAATACAATTAATTGGTTGCAAAAGCACTAGCAAGAAAAACACTCTAAAGGAAATGTGGAAATAGTTTACAGCAAGGTTCAGATTAATTCAGTGAGGAGCCAATTAACTTGAAAGGATAAAACACGGCAATCCATAGCACGTAGTCCCAAAATATTTACTTAAATTATTCCCTCTGGTTGCCTGGAATGAATTGCCCATTGAGAGCTAGGCTTTAGCAGATTTAGTGGTATTAAGATCAATGATTATGACGGGTTTACATTGGGCTGTATAGTTGAGGGATGGAGAGTTGGCAGCTTCTGACTGTACTACAAGGACAGTGACCCAGCTTGGTATTTAAATTCTCATCTCAAAGGCTGGTGAGAACACAGGGATTTTCTTTTTGCAATAAAGTAATCACTTACCTTTTGAACCACAAGGCTTACATTCACACACATTTTAAAGGGAAATCTGAACCTTCATTTTGGTGAATTACAGCATTATATTAGCTTCCTGGGAGCTTGAAACACTGTATTAAAACATGGTATTTTAAACAACTGAAATATATTGCTTCCCATTTCTGGAAGCTAGAAGTGTGAAATCAAAGGGTCAGAATATTTCCTTGCCTGTTCTAACTCTGAAATTTTACAGTCATCCTTGGCACTCCTTGGCTGATAGCTGTACCACTCCAGGTCAGGGTACCTTCCTGCCATGTCTTGACTTCCTCCCTGCATGCTTGTCTCTGTACCTAAATGTCTCTTTTTAACAAGGACACCAGTTATATGAAATTAGGGCCCACTTTATTGGCCTCTTTTTAAGTTTATTACTGCTGTAAATACTCTTTCCAAATAAGGTCACACTTGGAGGGTCTTCATCAAATTTATTTTTGAGGAGACACAATTCGGATACAACAAGAGTAGCTTGAATATATAGTAATTAACTTAAAATCTCTTATGTCAAAATTGGGCATTAAGAGAAAGCAGGATAATAAAATTTGGAAAATTTTCATTTAATAAAATTCCAGTGACATAGATATGGTCCTTAAAACCTGTCAAAAAACTCTGCCAAAAAATAATCGTTTTTCTAAAAGTTAAAATGAGTCCACATCAAGAAATGATCTTGAGAGAAGAGATGCTTCATTTTATGGATCAATGTGACTGAGCCAAGGGATGTCCGAATACCTGGTTTGACATTATTACTGAGGCTGACCATAAGAGTACTTTCAGAGGAATTAGTATTTGGAACAGTGAACTTAGTAAAGTGGAGTAAAGTAAAGTAAAGGTTGGTTGGCATCACCCAATCTGTTGAGGATCTGAATAGAACCAAAAGACAGAGGAAGTTTGAATTTATTCTTTTTCTGACAGTTTAAGTTGGATCCTGGTATACTGCTCTCAGTTCTCCTTATTGTCAGGCCTTCAGTGTTATGTTGGGGTTGGAATCTATACCATCAGATCTCTGACTGCACACCAGCAAACTACCCCACCAGTATTTCTGAACCTTCACTCAGACAATAGATCATAGAACTTCCAAACTTCCATAATAATGTGAATCTTATAGTAGATTTTCCAGTCTCTGTATATCTACATCTCTGTCTATACTAAAGTCTATATCTTTATCTGTATCAATTCCTATATCCTTTTAGTTACTTTCTCCAGAATCCTGACTAATACAACTGAGATGCAGATTTTCCTCATCCATCTTCTATCTTCCTTCCTTGCCACCAGATCTTTAAAGAACATCATATCCAGACTATTTCTGGGGAGAAATTACAAAGCCAAATTTGTTTATAATGGTTTACACACAAAAATAATTGCAATGTTTGATCTGTTTCCAAATTTATTAGGATCAGAAACCTAGGAATTATGTGAAGAAGTATTGCTGTTGCTTTAGCATTTCCATCAATGGAAAATTAAGTTATTTTACTTAAGAAGGTATTTACTACCATGCTGCCAGAAATTCCTGAATTAGTATGCTTGTTTAAGAGGCCCCACATGGTAGTGCACACCTGTAATCCCAGCAGTTCAGGAGACTGAGGCAGGGGAATCATAAGTTCAAAGTCAGCCTCAGCAACTTAGTGGGAGGCCCTAATCAACTCAGCAAGACCCTGTCTCTAAATGAAATATACAAAAGGACTGAGGATGTGGCTCAGTGGTAAAGTGTCCCTGGGTTCAATCCCTGGTACCCCCCCCAAAAAAAAACACCAAAAACAAAAACAAACAACAACAACAACAAAACAGAAAAAGAAAGTAGGAGAGATTTTAACTGCTGGTTCATTTTGTTCTCTTTATTTGGGAATCATTAATAGTTCATTGTATATGAAATAAGCATTTGATAACTTTCATAATAAAATTTAGAACAGATATTCAAACAAAGAATTGAAATAGCAGAGTTGATGGATCATATGTAATAATACAGTAATAATACGTTTACACCCTCCCAGTGTCCCCAAGAGAACCCAGAGATTACTCCATCTTTGAAATATCGAGAAGTACATTGATGAGGAGAACATCAAACTTGAAATTACTTGAAACTGTTTTATTAGATGTATAGGAAATGCTACCACTGAAAGAGACTCTCTTTTTAGCTTTGATCAGTAGATTCATTCCTGGAATATCAGAAATAAAGTAGTAAAACATTAGTTCTATATCTTGATGGCATGATTATTTGGAATAAATGTCATAGAACAATTCATGTTTACTGTGACAATGTCAGATTCCTGATTTTGTTATTGTATTATCATTATATAAGACATAACCACTGGAGGAAACTGGGCAGGCACATTGGACTTACCTTGATATATCTCTAATTCAAAAAACATTGTATATTTTGAAACTGAAGAAATTGTCATATAATATTGTCTCAGGCCTACAAAGCCCTTTATGAATCATTTAGCAATTGAGCTACGGAAATCCTTCCTACTGGCAGGTGAATCACAGTAGAATTTTGTGTTCCTAGGAAATTTTGTAGTAGGTTGTGAGACTATCTCAAAATAAAATAACTAAAGGGACTAGGGATGTAGCCCAGTGGCAAAATGACTCTGGTTTAATTCCAGTACCAAAAATGAAAGGAAGAAGAAGAAAAAATTTAAGATGCAAGGGGTTATTAAGACCACTTAAGGCCCGAGAAATATTACAAGGCTCTAGAAGTTGATAAACATCCTGGAAAACAACCAGGACTTCAATATTACATCCATATGGAACTAAAATCTGCCTGTAATCTGAGTCTAAAGGAGGACTCCCCTTCTACACTTCTGTTAAAATCTCATACCTGAGCATACATTGATTTTAACTTTATGAAACTCTAAAGTACTTGCTGAAGACCGTCCCTACACAACTCTAAGATTAAAGATCTGTGGTATGTTAAGGAGTTAAAATTTTTGCAACTTATTTCCCTGAAATTAAAAAAAAAAAAATTCAGAAGATAACTCATAGGCCATAGTAAAATGTTTTAATTTCTCATTTTTTGGCATATATCCAAGTACCCAATACCCCAATAATACCATATCCCAAATTCATACCCCAATAATGAAAGTTGAGTCACTTCCCTCAGTCTTACACATATAATGTTTAATTTGGCTCATTGAAGGCACACTTATGTCTTGCAACATGCTAATCTCTCAAGCTTGGGTGCTAGCCTTCAGGGTGAGATACATATTTTGAATAAGTAACCATTATGTGGTTTTATATTTATGCTTTAGTCAGTTTTTTCACTTTTGTGATTAAAAGACTTGATAAGAACAATTAGAGGAGAAAAGTTTATTTGGGGGCTCACAGTTTCAGAGTTCTCAGTTCATAGACAGCCAGCCCCATTCCTCAGAACTTGAGGTGATGCAGAACATCATGGTGGAAACGTGTGGTGGTAGAAGGAAGTGGCTCACATAATGATAGAGAGCAGAGAGAGAGAGCTCTACTTGCTAGATATAAATATATACACCAAAGGCAGGACCCAATGCCCACCTCGTCTAGCGACACCCTACCTACCTTCAGTTACCACCCAATTAATCCTCTGAGTGATTAATTCACTGATAGGTCATAGCTCTCACAACCCAATCATTTCTCCTCTAAACCTTCTTGCATTGTCTCACACATGAACTTTTGGGGGACACCTCACATTCAAACATAACATTTTCCCAAAGACAGGTTACTAAAGTACTGATGCCAAGATATAAGTATAACAATTCATTAATACAGACTGGTTGCCTACTGAAAAATATCTTATTCTCAGTCTTGCAAATCTTTGTTCTGCTGTTTTAGAGGCATTGGTATCCAATAAAATAGTTACTTGTGTTGAAAAATACTGCTGTTTCCCCATGTGGAAGACACAAAACAACTAGTGGACTGATTTTAGCCTCTCATTCATGTAGAAAAACAGAAAAATAAAGTAATGGATTCTAACTGTCAAGAAGAAATAGCATGATCACCACATAACAGATCCACTGAAGTTGATGTCTACAGTACAAGGGATTTTTTTGGTTATCTTATTAGTATAATTTAATTGAAAATACATCTAACCCATATAGACAAGATCGCCAAGGACCCATAGAAATGGATTTGAGTCAGCCCAACAAATAAATCACCCTGATGTTAAAGGGATGTTGCATGAAGTGAAGGACAAAAAGAGGGGTGTTTTAAGGAGGAAAGTCTAAGTACCAGTTATGACCTTGAGACGTATTTAAGAAATGAGGAACGTGGGAGCTTGTCAATAGTTTCCTTCATTTGTTATGTATATATTTGTCAACTTTCTTTTTTTCCTTCTTATAATTTTCTTTCTCTATAATTTTTTCCAGGTATGTAAGATATTATTAAATGTTATACAATCCCTACTTCACAGTGCTGTGAGGCAGCGAATGAATTTGAGGAGGAATTAATATGAGCCATAGACAAATATAATGACAGTTGATGCATTATCTTCAATCTAAGCAGAATTTTAAGTGTGTTTCACTTTTGTGACCTAAAAGTTTCTTATGTTAGGCACAGACATAGATATTTTGCTTTTCTAAAATATTAGTAAGTGTACATATTTATAGGGTACAGTGTCATAATTTAATGCATGTATACAAAATGTATTGATTACATCAGAGTAATTAATGTTTCTATAACTGTTTCACTACTTTATGTTTAGTATTTTAAATAAATAACTATATTTATTACAGCACTATTCTCAATAGCTCAAATATGGAAACAGCCCAGATTCTCATCAACAGATAAAAGGAAAAGGAAAAGTGAAATAATTTACTCATAAAAAAAATTATATTGTATCATTTTCATTAAATGAATGAAATTGGAATGTTAAGAAAAATAAGTAAGAAATACTGCAAGTTTTTTCTCATATGTGGAAGTTAGAGCTTTAAAATAGTTGTGGTTTATGTATATTTTCCTTGTATTTGTTGACCATTAATTTTATTCATCTTCATGAAATATTTTAACCTAATTAAATTCACCTGGCAGCTAACTTCTGATCAGAAGTTATAGAATGATGATTGGAAAAAATAACAGACTTGGAAAGGTGGGAGTAGGAGAAATCAAGGGGTGTTGGATATGAAAACATATGCTGGGTATGAAAACAGAGGAATTATTTCTAGTGTTCTGTGACCCAGCGGGGTGGCCATTGTTCACACAGTCTTATACATTTTTGTGAAATTGTAGAGGAACTGAAATGCTATTGTTTTCTATATGGTTGAGTACATACACAGATGTGAAATGGTTAAATTCACAGAATGTCATCTATAGATGAGCATACTCAATATTTACTTTATTTTCCTTCTATCTTGTCTTCTAGGAAATCAGTATTTCTCTGGGTCCCTCATGACTAAGGTACTAGATGAAGTCTAGAGTTAAGCCAAGGAGCAGTCCTGTTGTTAGACTGGATGAAAACAAATAAGCAACATGGGTGTGAATTTGAGTTGCACATTTCTTTCAAACACATTGTTTAGAGTTATTTTTCTATTCTTGGTCATTTCTGATGGAAGTTCAAAACTTGGTCTATAGCATGTTAGATTCCAATGGGTACCATGTGGAAATAGATTTCTGTTAGAAGAGTCTTGTGGGATGAAAGGATATTTTTCATAAAGACAATTTTTTAGGCATTGTAGCATTTACATCTGTTTTTCCAATTTTTCTGGATATTTCATATACTACCAAAACTCTTATCACATGCCTTTCTGCTACATCTAGAATGGATGTGATTATCTCTGACACAAAATCCTAAATAACAGAGTGAATAGATTTTCTGGATGAGAAACGTTAAAGAATGAGGCAAATTTTAAAATAATTATGGTTCATGTATACTTTTATTTGTTGACTTTTAATTTTTGTGACCTTCATGAAGCCCTTTAGTCTAACTTTCTCATGACTTAAATTTCTCTGGCCGTCAATTTCTGAAAAGCAATCACAAAACAGTAATTCGTTGTTACCAATGAAGCTACAGAGTGATCACAGGAGCAATTTCTTTCATTTTTCTAAATAATTATAGCTGTTCATGCTAGAACCATTCTAGTAAAGGTCACTTGCTATTTCTGTTATGCCTCTCTCATTTCTCAGCCATTTTAATTTACTTTAAATTTACAATTGAAAAATCTGGATAAATTGCTTTCATGGAAAATTACAAAAATATTTATTCTCTAGGCATGTAAATTAGAAGTAACATCTATTCTAAGCAGTACCTTTCAATGTGTTTCAGTTCGTGAGAATTTGTGCTTTCTTTAATTTAAAATTATATATTGAAATGAAAAATGAATCAAAATGGCAGATCTACTGATTTTAATTAAATATTTAGAAGAGAATGTATGCATCATATTAGAATTAAACCTTTCTACTACAAAAGTGTCTTAGGGAGATATAAGTATTGGAAGCAGAGTAGGGTCTGCCCTCCAAATGGATGTCAGTGTGGGGATTCCTCACAGTTCATAACACACAACTACCACACCATCCCCATTCAGGAGCAGGAAAGAATCTGGCATTGTGTCATTTGGCTGAATTTTTCTAATAGTTTGGGTATTAGAAACCGATTTTATTACTTTGTACAGTAAAGATATATAGCAATATTTATCTCAGCTATCACATGTCCAGATAATAATCCAGATATTTTTAGCAGGATATAAGATACTTTAGAGTATCAAAAAGTAGTGGATTTAAAACATTATTCAATATGCATATAATGAGAATTTTAAGCATGATGGATGTTTAACTTTGTCAAATAGTTTTCTGAAATTAGAGAGAGGGTCATGTGATTTTAAAAAAATTATTAATACATCATCTTGCATTGAGCATAGATTCTTAAACTTTAGATAATATTTGTGCTACTGGAAGAAACTATTTTTTTATATTGTAATGAAATTTATTTTAGAACTTTTATTCTGAGTCAGTATAATGTTTGTGATTTGTTAAAATAATTTTTGTTAGGTTTAGTTTTCAAAGCTTTAAGATTTTATAAGTACAAATTCTCTTTTTTTGTTGTTTTTCCCTATGAGGTATATAAAATATTGGTTTTATGTTTTCTATATATTTTGGAATTAGTAACTATAGGAACCTGAGATTTAATTTTTGAAATGAGTTTCATTAACAGATTAAATTATTTTTATACCTATTAGATACTTTGGGTTATCTATTTCTCTCATTTTGAAGTTGAACTTTTAGAAAAAGCATTCCTTTAATTAAAATGGTCAAATTTGCTGGTTTAAAAATTGCTTTTAATTTTTTTATTATAGTTAACATATCTCCTCCATATATAGTGATGTAACTGATTTAGCCAATGATATAGTAGTATTTTATTTTCTTCTTCATCAGTCTAGTAGTGAAGACTTATACATTTAATTGTTTAAAAAATTACCTTTTAATCTTTATTTTTTCAGTTCTATTCATGCTTTCTAATTTTAATATACCTTTTTGTCTCCTTTTTCTTCCTTTTTTTTGCTACTTGATTTCTTTATTTTTAAAATGGCAGTTTATATATATATGTATGTTGATCTTCAAAATTCATTATTTTCTAGTTTATTATTCATTTGTGGATATGAATTTTCTTCTAAGCATTATTTCAATTTCAGTGCACAAGCTTTGGTTGGTTTGTTGGTTTATTTTGGTTCTGGGGATTGAACCCAGGGACACTGAATCATTGAGCTCATCCCCATATCCCCAGACCTTTTAGTTTTTCTATTTTGAGACAATGACATGCTAAATAGCTTAGGGCCTCATTAAATTGCTGAGGCTGGCCTCAAATCTGAGATTCTCCTACCTTAGTCTCCTGAGTCGTTGGTATTACAGGCATGTGCCATTCCAGTAGCTTTCAGAGGTTTGTCTGTTTTATTTTTCTTCACATTATCATAATTATTCAGTACAAAAACAGTTAAATAAAACTTTTAAACAATACATTGTTAGGATGCATATTCAACAATTTCCATCCTTTCTTGGATTTTTCCCATTATATTTTGGCTCCTATTTTATAGTTTAATTCTGCTGTGACCAGTGAACACATTTTAAATCTCTTCAATCTTTTGAAATATCTCAAAGATATTTTCATGTCTTAGAAAAATTTACATAAAATTGTATCATAATTTAATATTTAATTTTCAGTTTTGTTTAGTGCCATGTGCCATATATGCCAACAAACCAAGATTATTTTTATTTCCATAAAATTGTCAATTTTCAATACTTCTTAATCATTCAGAGAATTTTTTAAGATTTACTATGATCATACAGTTGATGATCTCTTTAATGTTTTAGAACTATGTATTTTCAATGAATATGTTTTATTGCATTTAAATTTGAAATTTATCTTCCTAAGAGTTTATTGCATTGTCATTATGAGAAGTCCTTGCTTATTCTCAGTAATGTTTCCTTCTTGAAAAACTTCTTCTGACCAATATTAAAGAAATTACTAGGTATTTGTACAGACCATCTTTTTAAGTAAAAATATTTTCTATTTAAGAGCATTTAAAAATTTATTGGTATTTATTATTTTTAAATTTCAGATTTATGTTCTTTTATTTTTCTTACTTTGCCTATAAATATATAAATGACTTTCAATTTTTAATGGATTTGAAGTTTGTCTTCATATCAGAGTATCTATCTTATTTATACTTAATTTAAATCCTAGTTTATTTGTCATCTTACCATTTTTTTTTTTGTTCAGCTCATTTGAAGCCCTCTTCTCACTACTTGACTTATTTTAGAATAGGTATATTTCAAAAATGTAATCACTTGTAATTGAATAAAATATAAAATTATGTACATATAGATATGAATTTCTATTATCTCATAGTTCAACTTAAGAAATATCATTGCACTATCTTTTATAGAATCATATTTTTAGCCTCTATTCTGATTAATTTCTACTTCTGAAAGAAGTAACATCTCTAGCCTTGACACAGTTATCTTTTAAGAACTACTTCATTTTTTTGTATTGCTGTTTTTTAAAAAAAAATGAACTCTAGTGGATTTTTATTGAAGACCATTAAAATTTCTTTGTTGCCTAGAAATAGTTTCTGAAACAGATATAATTCACAAATTATATAAATAGGAACTTAAATTGTCAAGTGTTCACATTTTTGTATGTTTATATATATTTTGCTTTATTCTGGGGAAGAAGATTTTTTAGTACAAGCAAAAAGCATCCCAACAACATATTTAATTAGGAAATACTATAACAATGCTGTGACTTCCACATAGGCACAACAAAGTATAGAAAAATTTCATTTGGGGATAACATTGATGATAAGGACACAATATCTTGAATGAACTCCCATTAATTGGCAAGCACCAGTGCCCATCTTCAAACCTCAGCAAACTGACTTCTTTCTCCAAGCTCTGAAGTACTTCCACGGATTGAACTAAAGGCTTAATAAAAACCATTTGTGTTTGATCTCCACATATAGTTATACAGTTTGGATTTTAAATATCGCTTACATGTTTGAATAAAACATTTGATTAATATTTGGAATTAGAATTTGAAAAGAATGAGAATTTTTAAAATTAAAATTAAACTAAATTTATAAATATTCAAGACAGTAAAGTTGTTAATAAACATGCTATTAAATTAAGCTTATGCAAAATATTTGTGTAACAAAATCTAGAATAAAATATAAAGTTTCTTTTTTCAGTTTATTAAATGTCTCTAAGCTCTAACTCTTAAGAGGAACTTAAAAGTAGGAATAATAAAGTGTTCGTATTGATTATGTTAATTTAAATATCTACCGTGAACAATCAGGAAAACAAACTCAGTGAAGAAACAACATAGAAAAAAATTCCTCTAAATTACATGAATCATTTCACAAGGAACTATAAAATTGAAATTAAAGAAAAACTGCAATAAATACAAATTATTTTTCTTGATTCCTTCCCTTTTCACTTTTTTTAATTAATCAGTCACTTATATTTCATGATCATATTGATTAAAAAGTCTCTGTTATAATAAAAGATGGGTAATTCTATCCAGTACAAAGCAACCTTTTAACAGCAAATGCCATAATTTCATTCTTCTTTAAAACTGAGGAGTGTTCCATCATATCTATATCTATATCTATATCTATATATACACACATATATATATAAATATATATATATATATTACATTTTCTTTATTCATTCATCTGTTGAAGGATACCTAGGTTGGTTCCACAGTTTAGCCATTGTGAGTTGAGCTGCTATAAACATTGATATGGCTGCATCACCTTAGAATGTTGATTTTAAGTCCTTTGGGTATAAACTAAGGAGTGGGATAGCTGAATCAAATGGTAGTTCCATTCCAAGTTTTCTGAGAAATTTCTGTACTGCTTTCCATGTTTGCATCAATCTACAGTCCCACCCCCAATGTATGAGTGTACCTTTTCCCCCACATCCTCCCCAACATTTATTTTTGCTTGTATTCTTGATAATTGTCATTCTGATTGGAGTGAGATGAAATCTTGGTGTTGTCTTCTTGGTATATTAGTCAGTGGTTCTGAATCAGCTAAATGTAGGAAGTTTCCATTACTTGACTTTCAAATAGAGGAGGTTTAAATGTCTTTTTACAACTACTTGACATGGCCTCCTGGAGGTCTATGAGAAACCTTCAAACCTTTGTCTAGTTAAATAATCATCTCTTGCAAGTTTTTCTCAAATTGTAGAAGTTTAGTCAATGTCAACTATTCTTCTCTTTATTGGATTTTAGAAAACTTGTGAAAATCATTCCAGGAAACACTTCCAGAGACTGTTTATAAAGTATCTTAAGAGAATATGGTTCCCACAATGGGTGAAGATATTTAAGGGAAAAATGACAATAAACTCTTCAAAAGTCTCACATAAAATGTACTTTTTCTTCTCTTGATTTTGCTTTGCTGTTTTTAGCTTTATTGTCTATGTTTCAAAATATCTTTTGATTGAATTTTCTTCAGCCAGTTTTACTTTACTTTTTCATGTGGATTGGATATTCTGGCACGACTAATTTAAAGATTAGAATCCAAAGTAATTTCCATCCTATGTTCCAGATCAAGGAATGAAAAAGCAAACGGCAACCCATAGGAATATCATCCCATTTGGTGGTAAATTCATTGTAATCCCTGAGCTGTATAAGACATAGAAGCTTTAGCTTCTGTGTTGACACATTGATTTGTAGGTAATTTTTCAAAGAAGCAAATGCAGCTAAAGCAGGGTAACTAAACCACCACCAGTTATTCCAGCATTGAACTTGTAAGGAAAACAGAATATAGATTCTGAAAGCGAGAAAATGCACTTTTACTTAGGTTTTCAATGATAACTCTCAAAAAGAACGCCTAGAATAGTTTCCCAAAGTTTTCCTGTAATGCTATCACTAACTGTCATTTCCCAGTTGTTTGATGTTAATATGCTTTAAATTAATTTGAAACTAGTGAAGTTTCCAGTATCCTTAGGGTCCTGGTACCTTGGATATCTCTCTTGAACCCAGCAGCTCCAATTCAATTGAAATTACTTGACATCATTTATGAAACGCCTTTGAAGTGCTGCTGCCTCAACTCACACTGAATCCAGTCTGAAGTTAAGAAAAGGAAAAGAAAACACAACGCTTTTTTCTAAACCTCTTTTTTAGTAGGACTTTGTCATTTTCCTTTTCATTTAAAACTTCTGTATTGCAATTGTATTTGAGAGATGAAATCATCTGTGTCACATGTTCATAGTATGATGCATTCACCTGGTGGAAACTGATACTATGTGTGATAGGAGGTGTAATCCTCTTTGAAATTCAAGGTCATTCCATTTCACAATCAAAATTTAGATATATCCAAGAATTCCTGTGTGACACTGAATGATTTTGAACTATTTTTCCCTTTACATATATATAAATAGTATATACTTGGTTAGAATCAAATAACAACAATGTATTAAAGCATATAGTCTTTTGCCTTGGATAAAACAGACACAGAACATTAGAGTAGCATGTGTCATACAGAGTAATTTCCCTGCCCCCCAAATTTGGTGTTCCCTCTTTTAATTCCTCCCTACCCTTGACTCTGCATATAACCACTAGTGCACACAAATATCAAGATTGTGAAAAGAAATCTGTAAACATGTGTTAAGTGCATTTATTATACTACTTCGGCTGCTATGATCAGTATTTAAAGCTATGTGGCTAGCTTAATAAGGTGAGATGATCTGCTAATTTATTTCTGCTAAGATGCACATAACTAAACACCATATTTTTCAATAGCTGTGACATATGATTGTTAGCAAAAATATATATTTTAATACTGCTTTACTTTAAATTAAAGTGTCCTCTTATATGATGTGGTTCCAAAGACCAAATATCTGCACTATGTGCATCACTAAAATCAAATAACCATACCAAAATATTTATTCAACCAAAGGCTCACTTTTTCTGTACTGTGGTCAGATTAGCAAACTTCTTCAGTGCAAAAGTTTGAGTACTACCCCTGAAAGATTTCTAGATCTGTCTAGTTAATGTTGTTTTTCCTATCGTAAACTCAGACACTGTAACTGAAAACCCTAAACTAGCAATAGTATTTTTGCGACATTTTTGGTATCATGCTCTATATTTTCTTATTTAAATGGTAACATTGAGTCTGATTTGAGTATTGTGTTTTTGTTTGTTTGTTTTCAATACTGGAGAGCAAACCCGGAGCCTCATGCATGATAAGTAAGCACTCTATCACTCATCTACACCCCCAGTCCTTTTTAAAATATTTTATCTTAAAACACAGTCTCACTAAATTGCTCAGGCTGGCTTTGAACTTGGAATCCTCCTGCCTCTGCCTTCCAAATAGTTGGGATACCAGATGTGCACCACAGCCTCCAACTTTTGGGCCTTTGCCTGGACTTGACTCTTTAAAACTCAAACAGAGAGAATGAACACAATCTGAGACAGAAGTCAGGTTAAAATCCAGAGGTTCAGGGCTAGAAGGGTGCATAAGAAAGGTCTATTTCAAAGCAAAAAGAACAAAAATAAATAGAACATTTGGAGATAAATTGGTTGGCTTTAAAGTAGGGATAAGAGAAGAACATTTGCTATCATTCAAAACTTGCTGGTGCTCAGATTCAGGTTGTGATTGTTTTGATGGTTAAGTCTACTCAGGTTTAATGTTACAGGTTCTCCCCATTTCCAGAAGGACGTGCTGTGCTTTGTTAAAACAGTGTTATGTTTTTTAGCAACTGTAAAAATTTCAGATTCAAGTCCAAGTAGGAAGACTTTTTTCTTTTTTTCCAGAAGCTTCATTTGATCATCCCCTCCCTACAGCCCAGCTTGCAATTATAATTAAACAGGCTGTGGTCCTACCAGGTAGTACTGAAGACAAACCACATTAGTCTTTAAAACTCAGATTGTTCCTCTATACAAAATCTTTCAACATGCTATTAGAATGTTTTCCAAATTCTTACAAAATCTTAGCATATCATAATAGCCCTACATAATCTTGCTGCTACCTGTGTCCAGAACCTCATTTTCCATCACCGACTTCATTAACATGCTCTAGCCACACCAGCTTGCTTTCCCTTTCTCAAAGATGCCAAGTTCATTACTGGCTCAGATTTTGGCATATGCTGCTTCCTCTGTGTGGAATTAATATTGTTGGAACTGACCATGTCTGACTTTGTATAATCCTTCAGATCTCAGCTCAAATTAACAATTTTCAGAGAGGATTTTCCTGAACTTTGTATCTGGCCTCATCCTGTAATTCTCTCTACTCCAGTTCCCTTGTTTATATCTTTAGAAGCACTTATTATACTCTGAAATTATTGCAGTTTTTGACTGATTATTGATTATCATTTCCTTTCTATTGATTATCATTTCCTTTCTATTAAATATAATTAAATATAATTGTGCTTTCCTGGTTCCTATATCAGCTCCTAGAATAATGTATTTGTGTATGAATACTCACCCACAAAATAAATGTAAATTTAATTAGTGAATTAAATCTCAGTAGCTTAACTCTTCTTAGATAAAACTGCAGACCCACTGGAGAATTTAACATCTGCCAAAATTTCCATCAAATTTTGGCACCCGCCCAAAGAAAACATACTACCCAAAAGAAAATTGTGTGCTTATATGTGAAATGCAGCTTCAAAGAGAAAATATCTATCCAGGTACTTTTTCCAACAGTACTTCTAATGTTGGCCCTGTTGTTACAGAAATCCTGGAGCTGCTGCAGGTTGCAGATGTTCAAGTTGCTTACTAAACTTCCATTCCACGCATTCCAAGGTGTGGATGGTAAATAGTCCGTGGTCCCCAGATGGGTTACCTGGCTCATGATCACTGCTGTCAGTCCTCCCAAAGACCACTGCTCACTCCTCTGAGGCTCATCCTCTGCTTTCTAGAAGGCAGTTTCTCTTCAATTGCCTTTATTTTTCTTTTCACTCAAGTGTGAATGCAAAACTATTTATTGCCCATAATGACAGCAGAGATGAGGTTTCACTTCTCATGGTACTTTAATTAAATTTAGGAGAGGTCCAAGAGAAATAGGAATGAATGCTCACAGAGATGAATTAACAAAGGCCATGAGGTGGAGATTTTCTTGCCACCTAAGGGCCCACAGACTCAGAGATCACTACTGGTCTTTGCCAACCTAGAAACATGCCTCCATTACTTTTCCCAAGTTACTATGGGACAATATCCAGCTGACCTCCTGGGAAAGCATCTTTGAATACGTCTTGGAAATTTTCTGAATCACCTACTTTTCTTAATAGTTTTACTGATGTATAACTATAAAACACATCCTTGAAGTGTGCGATTTCATGAGTCTTGACATACACACACTTCCATAAAAACGTCAGTGGAGTCGAGGTTTTTCATTGATCTTCACTGTCCTAGCCCCAGTGGCTTCCTCTGACCATCCTATCTGGGGTATAACGTAGTGGCCCCTTTCAAATACTTGCTACTCTTTCAATTCATACTTGTGATAACTGCCTTAAAGTTATCATATATTTTCATTATCTCCTACTATAATGTTACTCCAAGGGCAAGAATTATATTTAAGAGAATGTCTCTAACATATTAGGGAATTGATAAATATTCTGTTAAACCTGAATCTTCTCCTTTGAGATCCACAGTCCCAAGGTCCCAACAAAGGATCCAATTGGCACTTAGCCCTTATGTCTCATTCATGACTTTTTAGAGTAATACATAAATTTTTCTGCTAGTGCATAAATACCATGAAAAAAGAAATAATGCTCTTTGTTTTTATTTATGTATCTTCAGCTGCAATTACTTTACCTGTGTGTTTAATTGAATTAAAGATTTAATCAATTCACTAATACCTCTTTGTAATAACCATTTGTGAGCAACAATTTGAACTTGCTCCATTATTTCCAGCAAGACAATTTTATACAAAAAATTTAAAAACTAATATTATTACAGTGTCTAGATTATCCAGCTCTGTGAGGAACATCATTTTATTTTGGTTGCATTTCAGTCTGTATTAGCTAAATACTAGTCTTCTTTCTATCTTCCTTGGGTTAAATAAAGATTTGTTCTTTTGAGTCTTCTATATTTTGAATTACTGCTTGAAAATGAATACAATTTTCTGCTTTCAAAAGAAGAAATTCATCAAAATTGACGGAGCCTTTATTACTACTTAGGGAAGGGGTATTTTATATTTTGCAGCTTTGTAATTATAACAATCTTTGTATTTTGATATTTACAATATTGATTTAACTCTTTTATTATGTTCACAATAATTCTAGAGATTGGGCTATTATTGTCATCATTCTGAACACATGGATATAGAGAACAAAAACTAGAAATAATTCCCCCAGCATCACAGAGAATCAGTGAAACTGGGGTCTGAAAACTGTTAAATGGGAGAGGGATCTCTACCTGCTGCCTGACTGTATAATATAGAAAAGGGGAGGTTCCGTCATGTCTGTGATCATGTTAGTTAAGGTTGTAGTGCTGGTTTCCCTAGGAGTCTCTCTCCCCTGCTAGTTTTGATTAAGTAAGCATGGTAAGAACTGAGAAAAGTCAATGATCAGATGGAACTAAGGATATCCTCTAGACAATGGCTAGGGAAAACTTGAGACTCTCAGTCCTGAAACCATGGGAACTGAAATCTGCCAATTACCACCAGAAACAGATCCTTCCACATTCATGCCTTAAGATGAGACCACACATACAGTCAGCACCTTGACCGTGGCATCTTGAGAGAACCAGAAGCAGAGAACTCAAGTAATCCATTCCCATACTCACGGATCACAGAAACTGAAATAATAAGTGTAGATTTTTCAAATCACTAATTTTGTGATGAATGCTTTATGAAATATATCATTAAATTACAGCTGGGAAAGAATGTATAAGAGTAAAAATTCTGGTGCCATATGTAAAGCCAGATTGCAGATTCCCTAAATGTATAAATATCAATAAGACATTCCAGTTGGGTATATCATGTGGTCTCAGTACCAGGATCACATCCAGAAAACCACATTAAAGGTAGTCTCCATGACTTCATAGATTCCTTTTTACTATGACAGTTTCACAAGCTTTGTTTTTGTTCACCTTAATAATTTTGAGTATTACTTGCTAAGCATTCTTTGGAGTGACCCTCTGTTGGAATTTACCTGATACTTTCTCATGGTTAGACAGGAAGGCAGATACAGAGGTAAATTACCACATTCTTTACATCATATCAAAGATGCACACTGTCCATCTGAATTGTCACAATTAATTTTGACCTGGAACAACCGGCTGAGTTAATATTTTTCAGGCTTCCTTACTATAAAATTATTCTTTATATTTTTCATATTATACTCTGAAAGAAAGATACTGTGTAGGTTATACTTAACAGGGTGAGTTTTTTCCTCATCTTAAAGAGTGTATTATGGTGTGGATATCAGGTGTCCCCAAAAAGCTTCTGTGTTAATTCAGGATTATTCAGAGGTAAAATGAGGGGATTAGGAGAGTTGTAAACTAATAACTCCATCCAAGTTTCAATGGACAAACTGGATGCTAAGTCTAGACTGGTGGAGAGTGGCTGAAGGAAGTGGGTCACTGGGGATATGCCATAGAAGGTTCATGTTCCCTGAAGCTACTTCCTCTCTCTCCCTCTCTCCTTCTCTCTCTCCCTCTCTCTCTCTCCCTCCCTCTGTGTCTCTCTCTCCTTCTTTCCCTCTCTCCCCCTCTCCCTCTCTCTCTGTTTCCTGCTACTATAAGCAGAGGAGCTTCCCTTCACCACACCCTTCCTCCATGATCTCTTGCCTCACCTTGGTCTCAGAGCAATGATTTGGAAGACCATGGACTAAAACTCCAAAATCATGTACCAAAATATACTTTCCTTAAGTTGGAAGTCAACTTTTCCAATAAGTTGCTTTGTCAGGTATTTTGGTCACAACAATGTAAAGCTGTCTAACACAGAATGAAATACTTATACAAATTATTTGGAGATCTGCATAGAGAATAGTGTCTATTCATTTAATGGAATTATTCAAGCATTTATGTCAGAGTGTATTAGATATATAATTTATAATTTAAATTATTGTTCAATATTTCTTGGCAGTTTAAATGCTCCAGTTTTTGCTACTTCGAGCTTTCAGATGGTTCCTGAGTCACTTGGACATAGCCCTTTCATTTCTTAAGTTGTTTACCTAATCTTACTTTCTTTCATGACAAGATATTCCAGGAATATTTTCTCTGTTTCCTGAAGCATTTATAGAGTTAGGTTTTTCTCAAAGAAGTTCTCATTCTTTTTATTGGAGTATAGTATTAGAAATAAATATTCCAAGTGTTAGCTATGTTTATTGGTACTGAGGTGACATTGCTTCTAGGTATGGTCAGCTAACAGAGCATGGGAGATATGTGTGTATACTAAGCTATGCATGTACATGTATCTAAATATTTCTATACCAATCTGTAACTATATTAAGCTAAACCTGAATTTATACTGATGTCTCCAACCTTCCATTATCACATGTACTATTCTAGTCTCTTCCTTGATTATCTGTGTGTATCTCCAATCACACAGTGATAAACCTGTGTCTTACCATACACCTTCAAAATTGTTCAACTCTAGTATGTATGTGTAGCACTATTTCAATTGTTAATTCATATTCACATAAGAAACCACTTTATCAACTGAACTGCACTGCTTATGAACCATTTTTATTTGTTCATTTTGCTTGTTTGACTTTCTCTTAAGATTCTTTTACCATGTATGTGTTTTACAAATGTTTTTTTCTTCACTTATTTCCAAATTACACAAGTTCACAATTCCCCCACCCATTTTCTTCTGAGGGGTATTTTTCATACAATCATAATGTAGCTACATTCTTTTGTCATAGTCATTATTTCACATTACAATTTATCCATCTCCTGAATTATGCTTTTAAAGACTTAGCACTTGTATTTGTCAGGATCCTCTAGAGGAGTAGAATCAAGAGGCTGTGTACAGGTGTGATTATAAAAGGGGACTTACTAGGCAACTTACATGATCAGAAGCTGGATATTCCTACAATGGTCATCTGCACACCATACAGCCAGAGGAAACAGTAGCAGCTCAGTCCAAGAAGTCTCAGAACAAGGGGAACCCAATGATGTAGCCCCAGTCAAAGACTGAAGGCCTGGATACCCCCTGGAGAATGTCTGGTGAGAGTTCATATGGAAGCGTGAAGAAGTGGAGTCTGACATCCTTAAGCAATGCCAGCAACCACAGACACATTGCTGATGAAGAATTGAGCTTGCCTGATTTGGCATTCTCCTACCACCTGTTATATCTGGGCCACCAGTCTATCAGACAGTACCTCCCATATTCAGAGCATGTCTGGACCCTCCGTTTGCTTCACACATGTCACTTCTCTCTGGAAATTCTTTCATTAACACACACAGAAATTGCTAAATCCTAGGCAACTCTAAATCAAATTAAGTCTATAATCCAGACTAATCATCACATCACAAATTTCACTATTTTCTCTACAAAGCTCCATGATTTTGACAAATGCATAATGTCATGTGTCCACCAATATAAGATACCTTAAAAAATTTAGTACCCCCCAAATTCTCTGTTTCACCAACTCAACCCTTTCCTCCTCCAACATGCCCTGGCACTCAGTAATCTTTTCATTTTCTCTGTATTTGTGTTTGTTTCAGATTGTACTATTAATGGCATTAGATGTCATTTAACCTTTTCAGATTGAGTTTCTTCATTTAGCAACACGAATCTAAGATTACTTTGTGTTATTCCATATGTAACACAAAATTATATACTCTTTTACATAAGTACCACCATTTGTTTATCCATTCAGTGACAGTTTTTCTGTTTGCTTCAAATTTTTCCAATTACGAAAAAGCTGTTGTACATCTTTGCATGCAAGTTTTGTGTGGGCATAAATTTTTAAATCAGCTAAGTGAATATCTAGCTGTGTAATTGCTTGATTATGTGAGAAGACTATGTTAAGTTTTGTAAAAACTCTCACACTCTCTAAAGATGATGTACCATTTTGCATTCAAACCAGTACCTTCTCATCTTATTTTACTTTTAATATCAGTTTTTTAAATATTAGTCATTCTAATAAATTTGTACTGATTCCTTTTTGTTTTATTTTGTATTTTCTATGACAAATGAAATAGACAATTTTTCATATATTTACTTGCTATCTTCTTAACCTCTTTATTGAATTATCTTTTAGATCTTTTGTTCATTGTTTTGTTGGATTATGTGTTAAGAATTTAAAGCTCTTAAAATACTTTGGTTATAACTCCTTTAACATGTATGTATTTTACAAATATTTTCTTCTTATTTGTGACTTACATTCATTTTATTTAGGTTGATGTCATGTACATGAGTCTGAGTCTATCTAGATTAACTTTTAAAACATATCAGTATATTTTCCCCACCTCTATATAATGAAATTACTGTAATTTCTGCATTAAGATATCTTTAGTACTTGTCAAAGATCAGTGGACTATATTTGTCCCTGTCTTTATAGGCCATATAGACTGCTCTATTTCATTTAACCAATATCACAGTGTTTTTTAGCTTTATTGTAAGTTTTCACCATGAATAATGTAAGTTCTCAAAATTTGTTGTACCTTTTTAGTATTGCTTAAAGTTGTTTTCATTTTCTGATGAACTTGAGGGTCAGTCTGATGACATATGTCAAATATGTCAAATATGTCAAATATGTAAAACCTCTTGCTGAGGTTTGATTGGAATTACATTGTGTATATAGATCAAGTTGGAAAGAAATTATTATTTTACATTATAACTCTTCAAATATATGAAAAGGTGCTCTTTCTCCATTTGGATTATCTTCAATTTATTTCAATAGATGTTTACATTTTTCACCTATATGTAATGTACATACTTCATTTGATATACTTAAGAATTTTGGATTCTGGGGTGTTATAACAAATAACATTATTTTTAATCTTAAATTACAATTCTTTTACACTGATATAGAGAATAACAATTATTTTCACATTTAACCTTGATATATCACCTACTATTGTGAGATTTTTAATATAATCAATCATGTCAACAGTGAATAATGGTAATTTGTTTCTTCTTTTTAAGCAATAGATCTTTTATTTTCTTATTGAATTAAACTAGGTAGAACTTTTGGTATTTTTTGTGGGATAGAACTATAAAAGAGAACATCTTCTCTTCTTCTTGATCTTTGGATATATTAACTCATTTGATTTTTCCTTTCTCCATTAAACTCATTGTTTCATTTAAGGTGCCTTGTGAGTGATTAATAGAAAATTTAGTTGTTAAGTTATACCAAATCAAATCAAGTTTTAATTAAACATGAAGAAGGATGGGTGTATTTCAGAGATGGATGTAATGATGGATAGGTGATTGATTTTCCCTCTTACCAGAGATAGGAAATTATACTTCATTTACAAGATATAAATATGCTGTAGTTTCAATTTTTTGTTTGAAAATGACTATATGTAAAAAATTGTGGAAAAAAAGTAAGCCACCACTATGATTTGGATATGAGGTGTCCCCTGAAAGCTCAGGTGTGAGACAATTCAGGAGTGTTCAGAGGTAAAATGAATAAATTGTGAGAACTTCAACTTAATCACCAAATTAATTCACTGATTTGGATTAACTGGGTGGCAATTTATAGGCACATAGGATGTGGCTGGAGAGAGAGGATACTGGTGATGTACCTTTGAGGTTTATGTTTTGTCTTTGGTGAGCAGAGGTTTCTCTGCTTCCTTATTGTCCTGTGCTGAACTGCTTTCCTCCTCCATGTCCTGTTGCCATGATGTTATGTCTCAAATTTGGCTGAGAGTTCTGGCGTCAGCTCAGCATAGACTGAACCTCTGAAACTTAAGCCAAAATTAACTTTTCCTCCTCTACATTATTCTTGTGAGGTCTTTCGGTCACAGTGAGGAAAAGCTGATTAAAACATCCGCACCAATGGAAATTCAGTACATTTCTAAGGTGCGTTATCTTCTGCTTGTCTTAAGCCTGTTAATGAAAGGAAAATCATAATTTTAACATAACATTCAAACCATTCTACTCTTAAGTATTTTCCTAAGCTAAAGCATTTGTCCTTGCAATTTTTAAAATTTCATAATTCTTCTCTTTGTTGTAACAAAAAAGATGTGAAAACAAAACCCCACAAATGTTTATCAATATATAAATGAAAAAAAAATTGTGGCCTGCTGTTAAAATAGGATATTACTAGGATAGGAAAACAATAAGCTATTATTTGGTACAATAAGAAGATAAAAAGATATTCAACATCAGTAGTTATTAAGGAATGAAAATCAAATTTACTGTGTCCATGACCCCAACACAAAAGAATAGTTAAGATTTTAATAACCCAAGAAAAATCTGATTATAAAAATGCAAGAATGTGGAAGAGTTGGAATATTTATATATTTTCATTTACCAATGGAATGTTACAAGCATTTTAGACAATTGATAATTCTTTTAAAAACTACAGTTAGTGTTCCTAGGGTATTATAGAAGGGACATGAAAATATATGCTGTAAAAATATTTTGTAAAAGAATGTTTTTAATAGCCTTGTTCATAATGGCCAAAATAATGGAAACATCTAAATTTCATTGGAATGGAATGGAAAACTATATTTGAATATGCTCATAAAATGGTATAGTGTTGAAAAATAAAATGAATAAGCTATTATTAAAAGAAACTAGATAAATCTCAAAAACATTACCTTCTTTAAATAAAGTTTCATCATATGTATGAAGTCCAAAGACAAGAAAAACTAATTATTGGTAATAGGAGTGAGAAAATGGTAACCTATAGTTTACTAAAAAAGGAAATGAAACAATTTTCACTTTTCAGTGTGATGAAATATTGCATATTTTAAGTTTTGTTAATACACTATCAATGGCCAAATTTCATTGATTTTAGCACATTTGAACTACATTTCATTATATGCAATATTTACCATAATATTTAAAATGATGTACATATTTATAGCTAAACATTACCATGTAGTCTGTCTATAGTACATTTTATTTTTAAAGGACTAGTGTCATCTCCTACCTCAAAAAAATGTTTTACAATAGAGCCAAAAATATCCTCCTTTTAAAAACATTGTCCTTTTGTTTTAATTTTTTTAATAAATTTTAATGTGCTTCATACTTTGACTACATCATTCTTCAACATTTTCATTCATCTCAAAGCTGTTGATGTTCCTTTGTGATGTTTCAATATTTGTTGTGAATTTAATGTATGTGCCCCTTCACAATTCAGTCACTGAACCCTTAACTCCCATAATGACTGTGCTTGGAGATGAGGGCCCTAAGGTATTAATTCATGTTAAATGAAATCATAAAGGTAAGGCCCTGATCCAAAACAAGAGACTCAGAGAGCTGGTGCCTCTTGTAGTCTATTTTCATACTACACAATATACCAACATTTCTAAAAAATACATTTGCTATCCTATAGCTTTCCTTCCCAGGGTCTTCATTTTTCCTAATTTGTCTTCTAACATTTCTTGTACCACAGATGTGCTAGAGATAAATTCTCTCAGCTCTTAATCTGTTTTCCAATACCTTTATTCAACTTTCATTTCTGAAGATATTTTTAGAGGATATAGAAATGTAGAATGCCTCTTTTCAATGTTAAAAAAAATCATACCATAGTCTCTGGCTGCCAATGAATCTGATGAGATTTCGCTCATATGTCTTCTTGACATTTCCTCTACTTTACATGTATTTTCCCATCTGCCTTGTTTTCTTTGGTTTCAGCAACTTTACTGTGCTTGTACACAGAGAAACACACACACACACACACACACACACACACACACATTTGAGGTTCACCCTCCTCCTATGACTTGTCAGAGGTGAAGGAAGCTATAGAAATCTCCTTGTATAATTCTACATCTAAGAGATATAACTTGTCAAGGAACATGGATAGTTGTTATTATAAGTTAAATTTAGGTAAAATTAAATATCATGCACAATTTGTTTTTGATCATAAATAAAAGAGAAATCATAGCAGCAAAAAAATTCTCCCAACCATCTTGTGATTAACCTGCATCTGAAATAGAAGATAGTTCATATGATCAAGAAGAAACAATAACAGCTAACAATTCTCAGTGCTTTTGTATAGAGACAAAACTCTACACATACAGTATTTGTTGGGATTTCATACCATGGTAATTACACAGTGGTATTCCCGTGGGTATAATACATGTGTTTTCTCTCCGGGGAGGAGAATCTCCCCAGACATAAGCATAATTCATATACAGATACACACAAACTTACATATATAAACCCTACACACATTATTTGAATATTAATCTATTGTGTTTTAGAGAAAATTTATTAATCAATTATTGATCTAAAGTAAAATGGAATGCATTAAAATTAATCTTTGACCTTTCCTTTTTACTTCCTTTATACGCTACTAACTTTTCTCTTTCACTCTGCAAAATTAACAAAATGCCTAAAAATTATAGCAGTTATATAGAACATAAAAGCATCAAATACATTGAATAAAAGAGTTGTCATATATATGGTATACTAGTTTAAGGACAATCTGTTTTATTGAGCTTCATCATCTGTTTCATTCTGACAGAGTCAGAGAAAATCCATTAGTCTTTCCAGGCTAAGGTAACTACGACAACAAAAACAACAAAAGCCCAATTGAGAGGTAATTATACTAACATTTGTTGATT
>JAJEJO010003759.1:81522-139699 GCA_020662805.1 Glaucomys volans | reverse complement strand
ATGAGTTCCAGAAGTTTTCTGGTGGAATTCTTAGGATCTTCTAAATAGACAATCATGTCATCAGCAAATAGGGATAGTTTGATCTCTTCTTTTCCTATTCATATTCCTCTAATTTCTTTGGTCTGTCTAATTGCTCTGGCTAGAGTTTCAAGAACAATGTTGAATAGTAGTGGCAAAAGAGGGCATCCCTGCTTTGTTCCAGTTCTCAGGGGGAATGCTTTCAATTTTTCTCCATTTAGAATGATGTTAGCTGTGGGCTTAGCATAGATAGCCTTTACAATATTAAGGAATGTCCCCACTATCCCTATTTTTTCTATTGTTTTGAGCATGAATGGGTGCTGTATTTTATCAAATGCTTTCTCTGCATCTATTGAAATAATCATGTGGTTCTTGAATTAATTCTGTTGATGTCGTGAATTATGTTTATTGATTTCTAGATGTTGAACCAACCTTGCATCCCTGGGATGAAACCCGCTTGATCATGGTGCACTATCTTTTTAATATGCTTTTGTATGCAGTTCACTAAAATTTTGTTAAGAATTTTTCCATCTATGTTCACTAGAGATATGGGTCTGAAATTTTCTTTCCTTGATGTGTCCTTCTCTGGTTTTGGTATCAGGGTGATATTTCCTTCATAGAATGAGTTTGGAAGGGTTCCCTCCTCCTTTATTTCGTGACATACTTTGAGGAGTATTGGAATGAGCTCTTCTTTGAAGGTCTTATAGAACTCAGCTGTGAATCCATCTGGTCCTGGACTTTTCTTGGTTGGTAAGCTTTTGATGACTTCCTCTATTTCATTGCTTGAAATTGATCTATTTAAGTTGTGTATGTCCTCCAGATTCAGTTTGGGTGGCTCATATGCCTCTAGGATCCTGTTGATGTCTTCCATGTTTTCTATTTTGTTGGAGTATAAATTTTCAAAGTACCTTCCTATTATGTTTTGTATTTCAATTGTGTCTGTTGTAATATTTCCATTCCCATCACGAATTTTAGTAATTTGGAGTTTCTCTCTCCTTCTTTTCATTAGCGTGGCTATGGTTTATCAATTTTGTTTATTTTTTCAAAGAACCAACTTTTGTTTCGTCAATTTTTTGAATTGTTTCTTTTGTTTCAATTTCATTAATTTCAGCTCTGATTTTGATTATTTCCTGTCCTCTACTACTTTTGGTGATGATCTGTTCCTCTTTTCCTAGGGCTTTGAGCTGTAATGTGAGGTCATTGATTTGTTGACTTTTCATTCTTTTATTAAATGCACTTCCTGAAAGGAACTTTCCTCTTAGCAGTGCTTTCATAGTATCCCAGAGATTTCAATATATTGTATCTTTGTTCTCGTTGACCTCTAAGAATCTTTTAATTTCTCCCCTAATGTCTTCTGTTATCCATGTATCATTCAATAGCATATTATTTAATCTCCAGGTGTAGTTTCTGTTTCTAACTTTATCATTGATATCTAATTTCATTCCATTATGATCTGATAGTATACACGGTAATATCTCTATGTTTTTGTATTTGCTAAGAGTAGCTTTGTGGCATAACGTATTGTCGATTTTAGAGAAGGACCCATGAGCTGCTGAGAAGAAAGTGTATTTGCTTTTTGATGGATGGAATATTCTATATATGTCTGTTAAGTCCAAATTAGCGATTGTGTCATTGAGTCCTATGGTTTCTTTGTTCAATTTTTGCTTGGAGGATCTGTCCAACGGTGAGAGAGGGGTGTTAAAGTCTCCCAGTATTATTGTGTTTTGGTCTATTTGATTCCTGAAATTGAGAAGGATCTGATTGACATACATGGATGCACCATTGTTTGGTGCATAAATATTTATGATTACTATGTCTTGCTGAGTTATGCTTCCTTTAAGTAGTATGAAATGTCCTTCTTTATCCCTTCTGACTAACTTTGGCTTGAAGTCTGCTTTATCTGAAATGAGAATGGAAACCCCAGCTTGTTTACTCAGTCCATGTGCATGGTATGTTTTTTCCCAACCTTTCACCTTTAGTCTGTGGGCATGTTTTTCTATGAGATGAGTCTCTTGTAGGCAGCATATTGTTGGGTCTTTCTTTTTAATCCAGTCTGCCAGTCTATGTCTTTTGATTGATGAGTTTAGGCCATTTACATTCAGGGTTATTATTGAGATATGACTTGTATTTCCCGTCATTTTAGCTTTTTTGGGGTTTTTAGCTTAACTTTGTTTCTCCTTTGATTGACTCTTTCTTTAGGGTAGTTCCTCCCCATGGTGACCGAGATTGTTATTTTTCATTTCTTCCTCTTCAAATATTTTGTTGAGAATATTCTGTAGGGCAGGCTTTCTCTTTGTGAATTCTTTAAGCTTTTGTTTATCATGGAAGGATTTTATTTCGTCATCAAATCTGAAGGTAAGTTTTGCTGGGTATAAGATTCTTGGTTGGCATCCGTTCTCTTTCAGAGCTTGAAATATGTTGTTCCAGGCCTTTCTTGCTTTTAGGGTCTGGGCTGAGAAATCTGCTGATATCCGTATTGGTTTCCCCCTGTAGGTAATCTGCTGCTTTTCTCTTGCAGCCTTTAAAAATCTATCATTGTTTTGTATGTTAGGTATTTTCATTATAATGTGCCTTGGTGTGGATCTGTTGAAATTCTGTGTGTTTGGTGTCCTGTAGGCCTCTTGTAATTGATTTTCCATCTCATTCATCGTATTAGGGAAATTTTCTGATATTATTTCATTGAACAGATTGTTCATACCCTTGGTTTGTATCTCTGTGCCTTCCTCAATCCCAATAACTCTTAAATTTGGTCTTTTCATGATGTCCCATATTTCTTGGAGGGTTCGTTCATGATTCCTAACCATCTTCTCTGTTTGTTTGACTCTGTTTTCAAGATTAAATATTTTGTCTTCATTGTCTGAGGTTCTGTCTTCCAAGTGATCTATTCTATTAATTATGATTTCTATTGAGTTTTTAACTTGCTTGATTGTTTCTTTCATTTCCTTGTTTCCTTCAAGGATTTCTGTTTGTTTTTTTCCCAGAACTTCTATCTCTTTATTGAAATGATTTTTTGCTTCCTGCAATTGCTCTATTAGCTGATTATTCATAGCCTGAATCTGCTCTCTCGTCACCTCATTCTCTTCTTGGATCATTTTAATTATGAACATTCTGAACTCCATTTCTGTCATTCCTTCTACTGTGCTGTCTTTGGGATCTCTTCATGTATCATCTAGGTTTGTTTGGGACACTTTCTTCCCATGTTTTCTCATGCTGCTCATATATCTTCCCCTCTAATAGTGCAAATCAGAGGGATTGCAATTTCCCTGTAAAGACTTAGGGCGTCCCTGCAGATTTCCAATAACTCACCAGATGTTTCAGAGGTGCTTGATCAAGTGGTGACCCAAGATAGCTGCTGTCTCACAACCTCCAGGTTGGGAATGATCAATGCTTCTGGGCAGAGGCTACCAGGAGATGCAGCACCATGGCCCTGGAGCTGCAGTGCCGTGTCCCCACGGGAAGGGCTGAGCGTAGGTCCAAGGGCTCAGACAGCTGAAGATGGCGTCTCTCCACCAGGGAAGCTGTAGAATGGCGCTGATGGGCCCAAATTCCCTGCTGGAGCCGGCATGCAGCTCTGCTCCCAGCCTAGAAGTTTCCTTTTAGATGAGAAGTGGTTATGTCTGGCTTGCTCCTACTGTAGGACAACTTAATCTAGTGGCTTCTGTCTCACAGAGACGTTTTCCGGGTTGAGTCCCAAGTCATGGAGCTGTGAGAAAAGCCGCCTCCCGGGAATCCGCCATCTTGTCTCTGACCTTTTGCTCATTCTTGATGTGTTTCTTCAGTTAATGACTGGCCTTAATTTATTGATTGATTTGTTTTAATTTTATTGATAAATCCTTTGAAATCATGACACAAAGGATGTATGTAAATAGATACATTTGCAATTGCGTGATCTTAAGAACAGACATATGGTCCAGGTGATTCGCTTCCTTTTTTCAAAGGGACCTTAGCTATAAAGCCAGGTGACACATATTTAAATCTACCTTCACTACAGCAGTGGGTTATGATTTTCATACTTCTAACATGTCTTAGCTTCAAATTCTCCAATGTTATTTGAAGACAATAAGACCTATTTAAAAAATCTGTAAGGATGAAATTAGTGACTGTATGTAACTTTGATGGCATCTAGAAGCATCATTACTTATATGGAAGTTGCACTGATAGTTCAAGCACTTTCCTGAACCAGTTTTCTTTCTATTCATTTTTCTTATTCACCCGGAAGAATTCATAAACTATTTCTCCATCTTCCAGCAGGAAGAGATGAAGGACTGACTTCTCTCTTCCTAAGCTTTTTTTCAGATTCTTTGATTATTACATTTAAGATTAGGTATTAAATGAATGAAATTGAACACATACAAGCACACATCCACTCACAAGAAAGACACATGAATTTCCACTTTAATTAGTAAACTTTAAAAAACCTTACTGAACATGAATAGACCTTAAGAGCCGAAGAGGCTATGGAGGACAGAACAAATTGCCTTATTAACCAGACACTGAGGACCCAATTTATTGTGCTCACATGAACGTGGTAAATCTGGTCAAGTGGCAAAGCTGAATTGTTTACTTAATACAGCACTTTTATGCTAAAATTCCATTGTTTTTCTGGAAGGAGTTATATTGAGATCCTATGGAATTCTTTCAGAGAGAATTTGGACAAATTCTAGGTTCTAAGTAAGAACTAGTCATATTTTGCTGGAAGAAGAAAGAACAATCAGTGGTGATGTGTCTGACAGTATTTCAAACTTCTTATTCCTCAATTACTGGAACTAGTTCTCCTGATAAAGGATACATTAAATTCTACTATGTATTGCTTTACTTATTCCTTGTCCCATCACCTAAATTCGAAGCATGGAAAAAGTCTTCTTTTTTACTGTACAGATTCAGTATTTATATAATTTTTGATGGTTTTATCCTCAAGTAAAATTTTCTGTGTAAAATATCTTTACCAAAAAATACTTACAGTATGAAAACTTTTTGATTGATATCATTAACTTAATTTCACCTATGTACTTTAAAACTAGTTTAAATATAAAGATTTGATCTTTAATCTTTAGAAATAATTATTCCCATATAATCTAAAGTGTAATAGACATGTGTATGTACTTTGTTATTTATTGCTTCTATATAGTTTCCTTAATTCTGAAATTATTTAAAATGATAAATGTCTAAATATACTTCCATTGTACAAGAAAATTTTGATGCTTTTATTGAATATTTGCTGTTTCTTATATTTTTGATGCTTCATCTGTTTTTTTTTTTTTTTTGAGGGAGAGGGACTTTGATACCTTTATATATATGTATGTATATATATTATTTTAATTCATTGTACACAAGTGGAGTACAATTATTGTTTCTGTAGTTGTCCACTAAGTAGAGTTGCACCATTTGCATAATCATACATGTACATATGGTAATGACATTTGTCTCATTCTATCATTTTTCCTTTCCCCATCCTATCCCCACCCCTCATTTTCCTTCCTCCATTTTTGCCTCCCTCTCATCCCCGGTATATATCATCATCCACTTACCAAGAGAAATGATTTGACCTTTGGCTCTTGGGGATTGACTTATTTCACTTAGTTTGATATTCTCCAACTCCATCCATTTACCTGCAAATGCCATAATTTTATTCTTCTTTATGGCTGAATAATATTCCATTATGTATATATGCCACGGTTTCTTTATCCATTCATCTATTTATTGAAGGACATCTAGGTTGGTTCCACAATCTAGCTATAGTGAATTTAGCTGCTATAAACATTGATATGGCTGAATCACTGTAGTTTGCTGATTTTAAGTCCTTTGGGTATAAACCAAGAAGTGGGATAGCTTGGTCAAATGGTGGGTGCATTCCAAATTTTCTAAGGAATCTCCACATGCTTTCCAGAGTGGCTGCACTAATTTGCAACCCCACCAGCAATGTATGAGTGTACCTTTTCCCCCACATCCTCATCAATACCTATCATTGCTTGTATTCTTGATAATAGACATTCTAATTGGGGTGAGATGAAATCTTAGGGTAGTTTTGATTTGCATTTCTCTTATTACTAGAGATGCTGAAGAGTTTTGTCCCATATCTGTTGATTGCTTGTAGATCTTCTGTGAAGTGTCTGCTCATTTCCTTAACGCATTTATTGATTGGGTTATTTGTATTCTTGTTGCAAAGTTTTTTGAGTTCTTTATAGATTCTGGAGATTAGCGCTCTGTCTGAAATGCATGTGGCAAAGATTTTCTCCCACTCTGAAGGCTCTCTCTTCACAATGTTGATTGTTTCCTTTACTGAGAAAAAGTTTTTCAGTTTGAATCTATACCTTTTGTTGATTCCTGCTTTTATTTCTTGTGCTTTGGGAGTCATGTTAAGGAAATCTGGTCCTAAGCTGACATGATGGAGATTTGGACCTACTTTTTCTTCTATTAGGTGCAGAGTCTCTGGTCTAATTTCTAGGTCCTTGATCCATTTTGAGTTTAGTTTTGTGCAGGGTGAGAGATAGGGGTTTAATTTCATTTCACTGCATATGGATTTGCCAGCACCATTTGCTGAAGAGGCTATGGTTTTAAGTATTTAATACAATTACACCTCAGCAGAATCAAAATTAAATAATTGAGTTTTTAAAAACACATAACATGTACACTTCAGAAGGTAAACCAACTAAGTAATCCAATTATATACCCAAACCAAAAGCACTCAGTTGTAAAAGAAAAGGTGTCATTGGTCAGATTTCTAAATACCCAGAAAGTTTATTCAAATTGCAATTGAGTTCCTATACAAAGCCACATTTCCTTTTGCCATTGATTTTCCTTTTATATGTCCCTGGATTGTATTTGTTTTTGAGTTATATTATCATCGCAAACAAACATTTGGTATGCCTAGTTAATGCAGGAAAACATGAAAAAAATGGAAGGACATTAAATCTATTTTCATAATCTCAAACATAAATGAAAACAGGAAGAATAATTGCTTCAGAATTATCTCTTATAAAGATTATAATTTCAGAGTTGTTTTTTCACATTACTTACATCATGCTGCTAATAAAAAATAATAATTCTAACATAACTCTAATAGTAACCGAGCTGCCAAAAATATCACTGCCAGTGAATTAAGTCATGTTGTTTACAATAATTTGCCAACTTTTAATTTGAAAAAAGTACTTTGTGGAACTAATGCTGATGCTAATTCTGCATTTTATGCTCTGAAATGACAATGAAACAAAAAATGAATCTCATTTCAATGTGCATTTTGGATGCAAAGCACAAAGACATTATAAAAGATATTTTGATCAAAGTATGCCAAAATGTAAAGTTCTTAGGAAAACAAAACCCTTAAAGCTTCTTATCTATTTTGACTGGAATCCCACTATATTTTTATTCTGCTTTTGATAGGAGCCTTCTGATAAGTGACTAACCCAGAAAGAAATATGTTTTCATTTTTTAGGACTATAGGCAACTGTATACTGAAGTTTATGTGCAAAATTTAATGACAACACTAACAATAAATGTGAAGATTAATCTTGAAAGGTAAATGTCATTCTACAGTTTATAGTATTAACCATAATAGCACCTGCTCTTTTGTTAAGTGGGTAACTTTTATATTATTATTATTTTGTTATAAAAAATTAATGAATCACAGTATGATAACTTGATAAATATATACAATGTACAAGGTCAAATCAAGGTAATTAACATTTCTACTGGCTAGTTTTTTAATGTATTGGATTTTATGGCACTTTGATCCTTATTAATCTGTTCGATTACTTATTAGCATATATGCTACATGAAAAATATGAGAAAAAAATAAACAACAAATTTTTATTAAGATTATTATCACTTTTATGATTATGATTTCCATTTTTTACAATTTTGTCATTATGCTTAGTGACAAAGTAAAATGAAATTTGAAGTCAATCTGCCAACTGAAAATTAACATGTTCACAAACATCAAAGGAAATCAAGACTAGAATGAAAATAACTTTCCAATATGAAATGGTGGGAGTCAGATTTTTAAAGAGTTCGAAATAGCAAAATGTTCCAACTGAAGTTGTGTGCTCATATATTTGGTCATCCTTCCAGGAGAAATGTTAGCTATTTTCTAGAGGGTTCTCATGAGCTTCTTAGTTTGAGATTTCTGATTACTTTTCAGAATAGGTAAATTATTTGGTTGATCTTTAAACTATGTTCAAAGCTTGAGTTCTTAAGAATAAAGTTAAATTTAAATTCTTTACCTTATAAAGATCCTAACATGTATGTGTATTATTAAAAGCTTTATTATTTGATTTCTCTAGCATTCTCAAATGCAAAATTAAATAATATAACTCGATTTCTCAAATACAGATTCTTAAACTCTGCTTTTTAAATTATTTCTGATCCCACTATGTAATAATTATATGAGCCAATAAAACTGCAAATATTTTAGACTTTAGAACATGCATGTTTCTCAATAACTTTTTGTTAAATTATGCTCTCAAATTTTAGAATTGCATTATTTAATGAACATGTTTGTCCAAGGTGAAACTAAGAAATTCCCACTGACCACAGTGTAGCACAGGTTTGTCATTTAGATATTTAAATAATAAAACCTTGTTATCTTGGGTTCTATACTTATATAATTATGTGATATATAAATAAACATTGTTCTACTTTATTCTTTCCTAGGCTTAAGGTTCTATTTGTTTTTACTCCTCCTTTGCAACACATATGACATGCGTAATTTTGCTGTGTCCTGAGTCTTAGGTGGGATGTAGTTTTTCACTCTATATTGCATGTTTTCATTAATTTTCTACCTCCATGCAACAAATTATCAAAAAATCAGCATTTTAATCAATGCATTTTAATCATCTCATTGTTTCCTTTGGTCAGCAGTCATGGCATGAATACTTCTGTTCAGTTAGTCTGAATGCAACCCGTCTGTTGAACTCTATTCACATCTAGAGTCACCACCGTGGAAGAATCTCCTTTTGAGCACATTTAAGTTGTTCACAGAATTCATTTCCTTTTGTGTGTATGAAAAAGGACTCCAGAGATTCACTGGATGTTGACACAAGGCTATCTTTAGATCCTCAAAGCAACCTCAGGTCCCAAACCAAATGGGCTTCTCTAATGTATCTGCTAGACATCAGACCAGTTTCAGACTCCAGAATGATAAGGTGGATATTATGCAATATAATGAGATGAGACTCACATCCCATCATTTTTGCACCATTGTGTCTGTTATATGTGACACCTGTACTCAGCAGGAGAGGATTATGTCAAAGCACACACAACAACAAGAGGACCAATAACATATGTTGCATTATCCTACTACAATATTGATATCTTTAGGTTTGTGTACAAACACTTTATCTATTTCAATAAGTTCCTTCCTATCCTAATTAAGGCAAAGTTTTTGGGCCTGAATTAGTATTGAATTGTGCTAAACGATTTTCTGCATCCATTAATGAGCATATAACTTAATATTATAATAAATAAATGAGTTAAAAATATTGATTTAACTTTGAACGTTAAGCCCATCTTGTATGTTGGGGATAAATTATGTGTTACAATCATATGTATGTCTGAGTTTTACTTGATAATACATTGCTTAGTATTTTTAATTAAGTATTTGTTATTTTTATTAGTCAACTATATTTCTTGTAATATCGCAATGATCTTTTCATACAATTATGGTATTGCTCTCATAAAACAATTTGAAAAATACTCCCTCAACTTCACAAGGAGTGGAATTTCAATATTGTTTATTTCTTAAGTATTAGAGAAATTCTTGGTAAATGTTCATTTTTATTCATTGTCATGTTCCTTTTTTAAGTCTATTAGGCTAATATAAATGAAATATTTCAATTATCTTCTTGATTACAATTTTTTTAGTACATCATTTAAAAAAAATTTTTTTTAACTTATTCCTTTCAATTTTGGGTATGTTTCTGTTCAACAGCATAGGATGTGGCATTTTTTAAAATCCATTACGACAATCCGTATTTTCAATAGAAATCTCCAGAGCACTCTAGAAATGCTTTAGAGCACTTTTAAAATAACTTGTTTTTATGTATGGATTTAAATCTATCTTATTTGTGTTATTTTATTTTTCTATAAGTTCTTGTTTCTTTTCCCTTATTCTTTCCTCTGTTTCTTTTAGATTAGTTGAATTTTTTAATAATTCCATTTTATCCTCATCCTTGTCTTATTAGTTTTACCTACATTTTTTTCAGCTTAATAATTGTACAAGGATTTAAAATATCCATTTTAACATATAATAATATTATTTTATTTCATTGTAGCTATACACTTCCAATTTCTCACTCTAATTCTTTTTATTTTTCCCATTGTGTAGGATTCATATATCTATGTTACTGTAAAGAAATTAATAAATAAAAGTTATTTCATAAGCTTTTATCAGCTTTCTATTTGTTTATGGGTGAGGGATAGTTCAAAATGGTTATTCTATTATGACCTTTAGATGACACTGAATATTTTTAATTCTAAAGATACCATTATAAAAAAATCTAATTAAACAAGATCTGTCAACATATAAAGAGTTATACAGATAATTTCTTTCTTTTTGCTTTATTCTTTTGTATTCTTTGCACTATAAACCCATTCAAAATAAGATTAATGTGGTCCTTTTTTACATTGAGAACTAAAATCATCTATCTTCCCTGTTTCTTCCTTTTTATTAAAACAAAACCAAAAGCAGATAATCATAAGAGAAGTCAACTATTTAATATAGAATCCAAGAATGTAGAGCTTAGGAGAACTGAAAAAGTAATTAAGAAAAATAAATAAGAGTGTATTCCTACACAGGGCACAGTGGCACATTTTTATAATTCCAGCAGCTTGGGAGGCTGAGGCAGGAGGATCACAAGTTCAAAGCCAGCCTCAGCAACTTAGTGAGGCACCAAGCAATTCAGCAAGACCCTGTCTCTAAATAAAATATAAAAAAGGACTGAGGATGTGGTTCAGTGGATGAGCGACCCCGGGTTCAATCCCTGATAGCAAAAAAAATAAAAAAAAAAAAAAAAAGTGTATCTCTGGACTCAGAATAGCTGCATATGCATGGTGTGTGTGTGTGTGTGTGTGTGTGTGTATGTGTGTGTGTATAGATACATATACATTTACATACATATTTGTAGGTGTGCTGGGAGTTGAACTACCATACTGCTGATGTATTCCCAGCCCTAAAGAATGAATTTTTCAAAGAAGATTCAGCTGAGTAAACATTTGGCAATTATATCTGTATTATTATCATAGTAATTGAAAATAGTATGTTTTATATGATTAAAATCATGATTATATTCATAATCATATTAATATTCAACATTATATCACAATTTTTAAGGTTGACTGATTGATGGTCTTTTAAAAAAAATTACATTCATGTCAAAATTCAAACCCACAAAGAAATAGTTTAAAAACCTATTCAATGTTGTATGTCAAAGAGTCTCATAGAAAATTCGATGTGATAGTAGTTGTGGCTAAGGGAACCTTGAACAGGGAACATGGAATGTGTTGTTGCAGCCTCTACAACGTAATTTTTTATTTTTTACCATCTCTGCAACCTACTCAATCAATCCACATCTTTTTTATATTTATATTCATGTCAGGGTCCACAGAATTAGAGAAACTGCTCCCAAGGAGCTTATACCCTAGCTAGACAATTTGATAGTATCTTACACCAACTTGTCATAAAACATAGGTGCAGATTAAATGGTGAAGAGATACATTTGCTCTTCTGTTCTGCTCATCAAAGTTTACTGAGCATTTAATACATGCCAAGCATTTCATCAGACTGTGAGGGTTGATGAAAATATGTACACTGCAAAGAAGGTAAAATGAAAACCAAATTATCTTAATATATATAGCAGTTCAATATCTTCATCTCTTCATTACATGAAGAACAACAAAACAGGGATCTGTACATAGGAAGCCTTCAGTCCTTTAAGCTTAGGGGAAAGTTAAGTCTCTTCATTTAGATGAGTGATGTATATTTATCACGTCTATCTATGTTTGGAACCTGTAAAAACAAGGAAATTGAATTTCACTGTGGAAAGCTTACCAGTTTGATGACTCCCCAGGTGTCCTCTTAAGGGATCCCCTGAGAAAACACCAGTGTTTTGTCAGTTACATGCCATTTGTTGCCAAAACTTATAAAAAAGCTTTTTATTTATAACAATGCAGTCTGTGGACATATCAATATAAAATTTTATCTGAAAAGTTTAGGATAATCTGTTGAAGATCAGTAATAATTTTATAAGAACTGAGAAGTCATAATACTGCTTTAAGAATTTGTCAACAAAAATATTCCAAGTGATACTAACTTTTTCATTATTAGTAAAAATGTGCATTTTCTTGATAAGTATTCTTTCCAGGAGGGCAATAGGTTATTAACTATTTTTACCACCAAGAATATTTTCGCAACTGTTGTACACATTCAATTTAACTAGAATGAAAGCCAATGCTAGCCAGTCTCTTTCACATATTATTCTCTGAATAATACAACTATTAGTCAAGAATTCTTATTGCAGTAATTCCCTAGTGTTTTCCAAATTATATAGAATCCATGATTATAGGTTTTCAAAGAACTACTGTGCATAGATATGTGATTACATATATAGAATTCAGAAACACTGGGCTTGACTTAAAAGTTTCAATCCTTCATTTAGGAAATGAAAACCTTATAAGAAGAATGAGAAATAGGAGAAAGATTTCCGCTGCTGGCTCAGAATATTCCTTTTCAGCCAGGAGCAGTGGGGCAAGCCTGCAGTCCCTGAGACAGGAGGATCACAAGTTCAAAGCCAGCCTCAGCAAGAGTGAGGTGTTAAGCAACTCAGTGAGATCCTGTCTCTACATAAAATACAAAATAGGGCTGGGGATGTGGCTCAGTGGCCTAGTGACCCTGAGTTCATTCTTCTCTTCAAAAAACAAAACAAAACAATATTCCTTTTCATATCAGGCTTAAATTAAGAATCACCAACTTCGTCAACTGGCCACGTTTGTTAATTGCAAGTTTTCTGATCAACATTATCCCTGCTTAAATCACTCTAGTCCCCAATTCCTATAGAATTTTTTAAATTTCAATTTTGGCTATTAAAAAGGGAAAATAGAGAGAAAGATTGCATAATTTTCCCCAAATAGTGTCTTTCATTGATATATTTATGAGACATTCATCATCAGTAACCAAAGAATAGCATCGAATGGAATGCTTTATATTTTGCTTATTTGAATGACTGTGGAATCAAACACAGAATATTTTATATCATTCATGCCAGACAAGAGATGTCAGAAATAATACATAAGCTATTCAGGATTCAAATTTTCCCAAGACTCAGTTCATATAAAAAATATTGAATAACTTCAATAATATGAGACTACAGGTTTGCATTAATGCTTTGACTTCTTGGTACAATATTATCTAAGTATGTTGTGCAAATGGGAATATACAAAACAATTTTATTTTCATTACAAACCAACCAGTTATGAGTGCCCTTCTTGTATTTCTTTGAAGGGGGATTAGAGGATTCATTTTATTTCTTCTCAGTTTCTGTGACCACCATCAAACCTGAACTTAGTTCTTTGTATAGTCTTTACCTTCTTGATATTTTCAGTTTAGTTGATTATTTGCTCATTTTTCTGTTAATCTCTGGTTGGCTTCTGTTACTTTTATAAATCCTATCAGTAAGTAGTCTATACACACACTACCTTTATAGGAGGAAAGGAGTGAATGCATTTTTTCATTCCTTACAGCTAATGTAAGTTCGTAAGTACAACATACTCTTTCTCCATTTTCTCAAACAGTTTGTGTAGAATCAGGTTATCTTGTACACTTTTTGGTAAAATGCAATGATATTGGAAAAATACAAGATCTAGAGATTTAATTGATTATTGTTATTTTATTTAATAGGTATAAAAATATTCTCATAGTCATTCATTTAAATATATTTTATAAAGTTTCTTTTTTACTTTATGTACTTTAGGAGTTATTTGAATGTATACCTTCATTTGCAATATGGCAGGTTAGGGAGATCTGGACCTTCATTATTCCCAACAAATACACATATTCAACAATTTTTGGACAGATTTCCATTGAAAGAAACTGAGAAACTAGTCAAAGGCTCTCTTGAACCTCAGGTGGGCACATAAAGCCAGTCACATTGAAGCCAGTAGGAAAATGTGATATACGTTTTTGGTATAATTCCTGCCCAAACAACCTCCTCCTACCCCTCAGCTCCTAGCTTCAATCCTGCTGGGGATGAAACAGAGGCACAGCATACGTTCAACACCCCAGCCTTTTCAGTAGCTGTCCAGAGGACAGGATTTTTTTTAGCCTATCTCAAGGAGCAAAGTGGATATGGGATGTGACATTTTTAAGCAACTGGGGTGAGAACAGAAATGATAATTTCTGCTGGAGTCACCTTTACCTCTTCTCTAGTTCAGCACAGAGATAACAGTCAAAGAGCTGAGCTCCATGGATTTTCTTGTGGAGGGAAAGGGGTGGACCACATATCCAGTGGTCCAACTTCTAGAGTAAAATGCAGGGGAATATTCATGACAATGGTCTTGGAGATGATTTCATGGACATGAGAATGAAGCAGAGGCAACAAAAGTAGGAGTGGATTAAATCAAACTAAAAAGCCTCTGCACATTAAAGGAAACTCGGAAAACGTGGGGTTTCCTCGGAGTGGGTGAGGCGATGGAGCACAGTCAACTCCAGGAGACATCTTCTGGGACGCAGTCTCAACTTTAATCAGGAAGCATACATGTTTTGCAGAGGTAGGGAGCCAATGAGTGAAGAGAAGCAATGTTGCGAGAGCCTATCAGAGCAATCTAGCTAGAAACTGCACAATGCGGAAGAAGGGAGAGATGGGATGGGGTAAGATTCACCTGAAGTACTGCCCCCTCGGTGGGGTGGGGGAGTCACTGGGAGTGTGCTTCCCAAGTGTGATAATCCTGGGTGTTCCATAGGATTTTACCCACTCCCCAGGTGCAAGGATGCACATGCCTCAGTGGCTCTTCCCACATCCCCATAGGAAACAAGTGAAAAGGCAAAGCTCAGAAAGGGAGAATATACTTAAAAATGATATATCTGATAAAGGTTAACTTTCCCAACTATTCAAGGAACTCCTAAAATTCAAAAGAAAAGAAAAATTCCTGTGCTAAAGACTCAAATAGACTTTTCTCTAAAAAAAGTGCTGTGGAAAATTGGAGGTTCATCAAAAAACTAAAAATGGAATGACCATTTGATCCACTAATATTGCTTCTGGGTATTTATCCCAGTCAAGATGTCAAAATAGGCATTAACTCTAAAATATTGATTGAAACAGTTCAGAATGGCCAAGATGCAGAGCAACCCCTGGCTTCACTGATGAATGGAAAAAAAAAGTGTTACAGCCATACAACAGAATATTACTTCACCTTAAAACGAACAAATTATTCATTACTAATCTAATCAATGTTAATAGAAGAATATACTCTGTAAGATGTTAGTACTTGAAGTTTATAAAACTTGTTTACATGGGCACATGAAAAGGATTCATATTATCTCATTATCTATAATGTCAGGTCAAACTGGTCAGTAATGTGTAATTCTATATCTTAAAGTACATTGCCACCTTATTCTATAGTTTGCTGAGGTGGAGATATTAATTCTCTTTTTGTTTTTAGTCTGTCAGATTTTGATGCCCAGTTTTGAAGTACACATGTCTGTGAGTTTTATGTCCTCCCATGAATTAATGGTATTATTGGGGTGTAATATTCTTACCTCATATGACACTGTAAATCTTGAAGTCTACATGTTTATAATATTTATACCTATGCCAGCTCTTTTAAACTATTGTGTATGTGGTTTTGGTATATCTTATTATTTTGCTATTTATTTGTGTGTTTATGCTTATTACTATAAATAAATGTTATACTAATATATATTGTGCAATATAACATGCATGGGTGTGCAAACGCATACACACACACACACACAGTCAAAATTCAGAACATTTTCATTATTCCAAAACGTTTCTCTTGCCGCTTTGCAGTACATCACTCTCTGTACATCTGGTCATGGGCAACCACTGATCTGTGAAGGGCTGGTATAAGTTTGTTTGCAGACTCTAGACTCGCATATAAATAGTAACATGCAGCATTTATTTCTGGTCTCCTTTACTTGACATAGTGGTTCTCAGATTTATCTGTGCTCTTAAATGAGTTGGCAATCACTCCTTTTCACTAATAAACACTTTTTCAGTGAATGAATGTACATTTTGTTCATTATTTCACCTATGTATGGACACTTGTATTGCTTCTAGTCTTTGATGGGAATTAAGCTTCAATTAACATTCATTTACAACCCTTAGAATGAAATATGCATTCGTGTTCTTTGAGTAAATACTTAAAAGTAAAATGTTTGGGTAAAAATTGTAGTATATGCCTAAATATTTTCAAAACTACAGTTTTTCAAAGTAGCTTTATGATTCTACATGCTTTGCTCCTGAATATGTTAGTTACTTTCCCTCCACATCCTAAAATTTTTTTAAATTAAATTTTTCTGTAATTTTATCCTTTCTAGTTTTACGTTTTGTTAACATGATGACTAATGATATGGAGATTGCTTTCATGTGTTTATATATATAACTCATATTTTTTTTAAAGTGAGTTTTTACAAGAAGTTACCCACATTTTATTTATCTTTATAAGCATTCTTCAGACATATCAGATTTTTCTTTTGTCAAATATATAACATGTGCATTTTATTTTGTCTTCTGTGTTTGTCTATAAATTATCTCCATGATGTTTTTTGGACAGCAATATTTTTTATTTTGACTAAATTTAATTCATCAGAATTTTTTTCATAATTTCCTCTTATGTTGCACTTAGAAAAATCTTTACTTCTTCCTAAAGTTCATAAAATTTTCTTCCTGTTTTTCTGTTGAAATGTTTGAGATTTTTGTATATTCTGGATTGTTTTGTTTCTATAGACACATTAAAAAACTCTTTGCTCAGAACAATCTTCTGAAGCATTAGCCTTACATTTTCTTCTAATAATTTTTATAGATTTAGGTTTTATATTTGTCTCTAATCCATTTGGATGGGGTTTTGTACATGGTAAGGTTCTAGTGTCACTGCAAAACATGTTGACATCCAGTTTTCCAGCACCATTTATCAAAGAGCATTTTCCTGTCCACATTCTTGACAAATTCAATTACTATGGCTTTGCAGTATTTTTTTAGATTTAAAGTAGTATCATATCTCTGGTTTTTTTCTTTTTTGTAAAGATTGCTTTGGTTGTTCAAGATTTTTCATAAATCCATACAAATTTGGAGAATTTTTTCTATTTTGGTGAAATATGATAGTGGTATTTTGATGGAAATTGCAATAAATTTGTAGGTTAATTCAGGTATTATGGACATTTTCATAATATCAATTTTTTCAATTTCATGAACATGGAATATTTTTCCATTTATTTGCATATTATTCAATTTCTTTAATAAATGTTTTGTAATTTACTACAATGTTTATAATATTGTTTTTAGAATCTCAGGCTTCAACTTTCTACTTTTTTTTCAAAGTGTTCTCCTATTCTAGGTTATTTGTATCTCCATTTATATATTTTAATAATATTGTCAATTTCTAACTGTGAACATTGATTACATAGATCAAATTGTCATTTAGTATTAAAGTTGAGACTTCCAAGTTGTTTTTTAATAAAAAACATATTTTTATTTAGGTATCTGTTTTCAACAATGTTGCATAATTTTCATTATAAAAATCTCACATGTTAATTTATTCCTAGTTTCATTTTTATAAGACTTTGCTATTTACTTTGTTAATTTAAATTACTTTTTACTTATACATAAAAATATAATTAGTTTTTAAGTTGGTATTTGTTCCTCTCATTACACAAATTTTAGGTTCTTTTCATTACATCGTATGTTTCTACAGGATTTTTCCAATAATGCAAAATGAAAATGAAAGTTTTTATTTTTTATTTATAATTTTTGTACCTTTAAAAAAATTTTCTCTTTTGATTACAAAGGCTAATGATCTCCATGGCAATGTTGATTAGAAATGGCAAAAATAAGCTTTCCAAACTTGTTTCTAATCTTAGAAAATAATTTTATTTAAATTGGTATTAGCTACTGATGTTCCTTAATATATTATGAAAAATTTCCTGTATTTCTAGTTTTCTGAGTTTTAATTATGAAAAATTGCTAAATTTTCCCAGATGCTGTTTCTGTATCATTTTTAAATAGTCTTGTTTCCCCATTTATCATGTCAATGATGACTTCATTTAATGAATTTGTTGTGAACTGTCATAGATTTTAGTATATCCTAATCTATATTAACAATATCTAATTTATAGACATCATCCCATAACAAATATGTTCAGTGAGTGGTGGAAATCCAGTTATTTTTAAAATTTTTATCTTATTATTAATTGACCAATAAAAGCATATATATTTATGATGCACATTATATACAAATTTTATACATATGTATACATCTCTATTTTCGTCAAGCTAAATATAAATAAATAAGTAAATAAATAAATAAAAGATAATAATTGATAGTGGTATATTGTTATTCAGAGTTTTTACATATAACATGCTGCTTAGTAAGGTATATTTCCTTCTATTTCATACAGTAGGATTAGTGATTATGGTTATCACACAATATTTTAAGTACAAGCATCAAACTGAGATAACTTTTTGAAAATCTCATTAATGTTTCCAATGTGACATATTATAGTCAAGGAAAAGAATGGAAACTGAAAACTAAGACAAAATACAAAGTATTTTCCCCTCTTTTCATATTGACAATATCTATGCAAAATTGTTAAAGGAGGACTTCCAATTACATTCTCTTTTAGCTTCCTTGATAAAGTCAATCTGATTCATCTGTACCATTTTCAAATTTGTATCCATTTTTTTGAAAATCTAATCTTTTTCAAAATATGCAAGGTGTGCATGTATGATGATGCATCAGTGAACTTTGTTTGGCAATCTTGTATCATTTGATGACTTTACCCAGAAAGAAAATGTTGGATGAGAAAGAGGAGAAATTTTCAGAGCACACCCACAGATTTCAGTCACAGTTTTTAATTTAAAAGTTATCTTTCATATTGAAAAAACAGGTAAAAATTACATATTTGAAATTGGAATTCACTTGGACTTTTTGAAAATTTGTGGATTCATAAAGATACACAAATTTAATTTATAAATATATACCTACATATGTGTATAAATATACACTTACATTTACATTTATTTTATACCTATTTATTTTTACTTTAGCATATATATACTTTTATTTATATACTTAGATGTGTATAAATATCTTTGATTTGGGGTTTACTGCATTAATGTGAATTTTTTTAGTTTGAAAATAACATGTAGCAAAGAAAATATGGATTATTAAAATAATAAAATTTAAAAATTAAGATCCTTGATAATTCACAATTTTAAAAGTTATTTAAAGCCACAATAAATTAGAAATATTTCTAAAAATACATTTTAGTATATTCACTATCATCCGATTATAAAATAGTTACATCACTCCTTTCATTCTTTTATTTTTTTTCAAAATCTGTTTTGGCTATTTTGAACCCTTAAATGCCCATATGAATTTCAGATTAACTTGTCAATATCTACCAAATTTTGCTGATTTTCAAAAATTTGTGCTTTATCTGTAGATTTAAAAAAATGAGCATTGATATTTAACAATAAGACTTCCGATCCTTTTATTTTGAATATCTTTTTTGTCCACTTACTTCTTCCTTAATTTCATCCAACATTTTATTTTTAGATTCCAGTTTACAAGTTTTAGGTATCTTTTGTTGATTCCTTCCTAAAACTGGTTATTCCTGTTTATGTTATTAGAAGTAGAATACATATACATATAACTTCAGTATTTTTCCTCATATAGACACATAGTATTTCTTAACAATTTGTCCTCAACTAATGATACCTTCTCTGACAATCTTATATATGTTATCATCTTTTATCATGATTATTTTATTTCAAACATGCTCTTTTATATTCATGAGTTATTACAATTGTTGTGTGAATTACAAGCATTGAGGATAAGTGTATTTTATCTGTGATTTCACTGTGTGCACAGATGCATCATCTGCAGATTTTTAACAAAACCCATTCTGTTCCTCAAGTATACAGTTGTAACTAGAAAGCAGCTACAGAGCTAGATGCTGTCATTTTCCAGGTCCCTTTACTCTGATAAAGCTGAGTGAATAACAGCTGTACTTCCTGAAAATTCTTTGTCTTCCAACATCTGTATACAAAGGATGATAAGTTTTGAAGGTACAAAACTTGCCATAATTTGAAACAGTCTGTGTGCATGAATCACTGAAAGAGAGCCACTAACCAGCAGAGAGCAGAATGTTGTGAGAGCAAGAAAAAAATATTATCTGTTGTCTTTTAGCTTTATTCAGTTTTGATTTGGATTTTACAGCAGATTAAAGAGATACAACATTGGACCTCTAAAACTGAAAATAATGCTGTGTTCCTCACTAAGCATTGGTTGAGGTTCAACGAGATAACTAAAGAGCCTTAAATTGTTCTTGGCTGCATGTTTCAATGAATTCCTACTGAGATTACAAAATAATAAAATAATAAAAAAAATTTGTGGAGCATTTCTCGCATCAGTCACTTTTGAAGGTATCATGGATGCAATTAAGATAGGTACATACAAATTGTACCCATGGAGTTATCAACACTTCGTGACCTACCTACAATTCAAAATCAAACAATATTTTTTATTCCATATTATATTGGCGCATTAAAATTACACGTTATTTTGGGATCCATTGTAACATAGTTGTACATACAGACAATATAACAATATGCTTTGGCTAATATTATTCTTAGTCAAATGGTTTAATTCCTTTCATAAAAATAAAAACTACAAAATTGAACACTTTGCAATTATATAATTATAAATAGATATAAACATAAATGTCTGATTGAAACTATTGTTATAAATAAAAACTGAGCATGGAAATAGAATAATCTTGATGGAAGATGATAATTTATATAGGTTTGCAGGGAAGATCTCATTATTTGGGTTGTATGTGAGTAGGACAAACTGATAAGAGCTACCAGTGGCCATTTGAAAAAAAATACTTCGGGCAGAGGGAAACAAAAGAACAAAATATTTGATAATGGTATGTGCTTGATTCATATGAAATGAAGAGCAAGAAAACAGTGATGAAGGCAGACAGTATTAGAGAATGTGCTAGACAATAGGGAATTTTGTAGGCTTTTAGGTCCTTAGATTTTAACTTTAATAGAAAAATAATGCTGTGAGATGGTTTCCCATAATAAAATAAACGAAGTATTCCAAGACATAGACAGTATGCACTATTTTCTGATGTTACTGAAAAGTAATGACAGAGAGTAAGAATTGGCTCAGATTTTAAAAATTTGAATTAGGTCAGTAGTGTTTTCCTGGGAAATGAAACTTGTCTATAAGAATAGAAAGGAGTCTATCCCTAAGATCTAAACCATAGCAATTTACCAATAGGTTTTGATTCAGCTATTCTGATACTACCAAAACTAGATGAGCTTTATATTATATTTTATTTATGACATTTTATGTAATGTATTTTATATTCCTAAGCAAAACCAAGTTTGTTTTTCAGAGAGTAATGCCATATCAACTCAGAAAGACTATGGCTTAGTGATTTTGAGCCATTTTCTGAGATAAGAACATGAATTTAAAGAACAGAAAGGATAACCTAATGAACTTATTTGTATATTGTATGCTTGGCAATTCAAACCTAGACACAAAACAATTCAATGAAATTACAAAGATTTATAATAACTGTAGCTATTTGTTATAGCAAATAGGACCAAAAGAAATGTTGAACATATTCTTCTTTAGGTGAAAATTATGAAGGTATATACAGACATCCTGGTAGAAAATGTGGGTTGTTTATGTCATGGTACATGGAGGAACAAAATGTTCTTATCAGAAACTAGAAATTTTGACATCAAAATCAAAGATGGAAAATTGAGTCTTTCGCAATTGTGGTCACAAAATAAGTCATGTAACCAACAAAATCAAGGCAATATTTTCCTGAGTACCCTTGAAGTTTTTTATGTTTTTCAAGATTGCCCACCTTGCCAATAGCACATAGCAGGTTTTACTTCGTTTGGCAGACATAAATTTGAGTGGAATACTTTATCAGTGTCAACTCTTTTCCAAGGGCCATGAGCAAAATCTTACTAACAAACACAACCGCTAGGACTCAATACAAGAATGTGAACTGAGTTTTATGTGCAAACATCAGTCAAAATGATGACATGCCAAAGGCCTGGTGTCAATGGATTACAGCTGGCAGTCACTTGTCAGATATGGATGATCATTTTTTGTGCTCAGGTGACAGACCTGAGAGACATGTTTTTGGCATTCAAAAAAAGTAAAGACATGTACAAATATTCTTGCCCCTCTCACTATTAATGCGCCACAGCTTTAAAATTCCAATATCTCTTATAGACCTATAGGTAGATTAAAATAATAAGAGGTTACTTAGGAAAATCTAAATATTAGTGGAATCAAAAATAAGCAAAATAATAGGACATGAAATATGGGTGAGTCCTAGGGAAATATGTCTGAACTGGAGGTAACACTTAACCAAAATTTTAATCAATCAACACTGTTCATTCATTTATTGCTTCAAAATAAACTATATTGTTCTAAACATGCTACCCACATTCTTGTTGATTTAATGGTTGTTACTTCTATATAATATGGACATGGAGAAAAAAGATGATCAACTTATATTTTCCAAAATTCTTTGTTTTATGAATGTATTTACATATCTAATCCACACATGGAAGTTAAATTGTGAATGGATTTTTATTTGGAAAGAAAGAAAGAGGAATGCAACATCAATCTAGTCTCTCTGAAAGTTTGGTCTTACATGTGCAGGGTTCAGAATAAAAAAAAATGCATGTTAGTGTGTATCTTCATGGTATTTACAATATACTTGGTATAGTTTTGTTAAGAACAAACAAGACATAATTTTAGTCAACATGATTAAGTATTAAAATTAGGCTAAAATTATGAATGCTAAATATCACAGCTCATAAATAAACAATGCAGTGTATCAGGAGTAACAAATGAGTTAGGAAAATGAAAACTAGCCTACAATGTATGGGAAAATATAAGCAGCGAATATTTATCAATTCAAATAACACCAAGTATATAGCTTATATAACTTTGTCACCTGAGAGGGCCTAGAAGCAATGATATTTAGTATCTAGAAGCCCCCATAGTGTCCAGATCTTGCTTTTCTTGCCATTCCCAAACTGAAAGATCCAGATATCTCAGGAGAAATGGCTCATTTCATAACTGTCAGAAAATATGCAAGATGAGCTTAAAGCATCATGTATTGTCAGATAGTAGGAAAGTGTTAAATATTAAAAATGGGATTTATAATAGAAACACAAAAAATCAAGTTGAAAGAACCCGCAATGTTTAAAGCTGAAATGATTTGATCCACCTAATAAATAAGATAATACTTATATTATAACTTAAAATAAGAAACAAATATCCCTGTTATCACAGTGACATAAATAGTTGATTGTCTAAATACACGGCAGAGAATAGATAAATCTTTATTGCATAATGATTCCATATTAATTATGTAAAATGCAAATAAGGGAAATGAACAACTGACTAGCTCATATGTACTTTTTTATATAATAACTTGCAATTCTCCCCTGCATCCTGCATGTGCGAGGGAAAGGATTCCCATTGGAGGGATGGGTTGGCTGTGAAATACAAGCTATGAGAGTAAAACCACAAAATAGACACAAAGACCAGAAATATATTTTAAAGAGCGGGGGCAGTGGAGTTCAACTTCTAACAAAGATGGAGACCCTGCTTTCTTTATTTATAGAAGTCCAGATCAAAGGGGATTGGAAAGTGGAAGGATTGGGAGTGTGGGAGGAGACTTGTCTCCAGTTTGCTTCTTCATGAAAAACAGGATATGGGTGCAGTTAAGCAGCTGTTTGGCTCTAACGGGTCAGGGTCTCTCTTATCTCTGAAGCTGTGCTTGAACATGAGCACTGACCTAGAACAGGGTGCCCTGTGAATCAGGTGTTCTCCAACCAGTGAATTCTGACTGGAAGTTCCCAGGATCAGGCATCTCTGCCTAAGGGCTCCAACATGCTCAGTTCCCACCCATGGCTCCTGGATGACTTCCTGCAAATTCTGTTACTTAATCTCTAAACTAGAAGGTACAATTTCATTTCTTCTACAGGTAATATTTGCAAGACTCTTGTCAGCCTTTTAGTATTCAAGAAATGGCTACTGGACATCTCTAAACTTGTCCAATGTTTATAAAATATTACTAAATAGAAGGAAAACTTACAAATCATTTTGCATTTACTGAAATAGTGCTCTTTTTCCATGATAGAAAAAATACACATTAAGTATCTAGACATGCTTTGTGGTAGTTTCTTTGCAGTTCCAGTTTTACATGTTACACAAAAGAGAATGTTTAAAATTAAGTTGAATTTATTGGAAAGGGATCAATGAGTCATAGCAAATGTAGACATTTCTCACTTAAATACTCTGCATAGCCACTTAAACAATTCTCTTCCTCCAAACACATTCATTATCATCACTGAAATTTAATTCTAATAAATGTAATTGGTTTCCTATTGCTGAGCAAATGTGCACTATAACTGCAGAACTGAAAATATATCATGCTAATCATAGTATACACCACTGTCAGTGCAATTAAAATATTGCATAATTATTCTCATGAATTGAAGAATTATCCTTAAAATAATGTGCATTCCCAAAATAAATGAGGTACAAATATGATGCCAGCCTAAATTGAATGAATTCTTAATTTGACGATGTAAAGTTCCTTTCCAATTCAAATTTAAATTTAAATTAGTTCAATTAAGTGTTGTCTTCATAAAAATGTTACATTATTGTAACCCTTTATCAGGAAGGAGATTACAATTCTGTCCTTTATATGAACCAATACAGTAGAACGCTCTGGAAGTTGTTTGCTAAAATCTTTTCTTCATCAACAGCCAAAACCAAGACATCAATCACATTATTTGTCCTTCTAAATACTAAACAATATCATATGGATAAAGTTCAACAAGTCATTGTTCTAGTGATTATACACTAAAATGTAAGGCTGGTTTATATGCTAAGCATAACAATGAGTAGTGTTCAACCTGTCAATCAGATACTTGAGTATTAGATATTTAAATAAATCTTGATATTTAGTTGTGTTTAATTTTCTAAGTACTGCTGATATGTCTCTGTTAGCTTCCCATCACTGAAAAAATACCTGTGTTTAAAACAACTTAAAAGGAAGAAACATTCAATTTTGTTTCCTGGTTTCAGTCCATGCTTGGCTGGCTGCTGCTTTTGTGCCTGTGGCAAGGCAGAGCATCCTGGCAGGGAGCTCATTGTGGGGCTGAATACTCACCTCATTGCAGAACATCCTGGCAGGGAGCTCACTGTGGGGCTGAATACTCACCTCATGGAAATCTGGAAGCAAAAAGAGAAAGAGAAAGGGATAGTGTTCGAATGTAGCCTTCAAGGACTTGCCCTCAGGTACTTAAGTTCCTTTCACTAACCCCATATTTCAAAGGTTTCACTAGTTCTCAGTAGCACCGCCAGGTGGGGACCAAGCCTTGGCCTATGAAATTTCCAGAGACATTTAAGATCCAAAACCATAGGAGTATCCCAGCAGATTTTGATTCAAATTCAAAACTACCTTTACCATATACCCCTTTGGCCCACAACTTTCATTTTGGGTAGTACTTGTAGGTCTCATTAACACTTGGTTATCTAATCTAGATTATTTATTTACTCCTAGTTCAATAAATGAAAAAAGCAAATTTCCCCCCCTATGGGGACAATCAATATTAACATTTTAGCCAAAAATATTTGAAATAACAAAATAGAATTTTCAAGGTGATAGTCATTTAAATGAAGGATTATAGAATGTTAGAAGTGAGAGAGGATCTTTGAAGTCAAGTAATTTACTTTCAGTGCTCCTTTTGCAAATAATAAATACAACAAAGAATTTCCCAAATATGCAATTCTCCTTTTTGTTATTTCCCCTTTTTCTTGTGAAACTAATTTTAAGTTTGTTTTAGTCAATACTTCATTTCAATAATAACATATTTGGATTTTAATTAAATGCATAATTGGTATGAATTTTGGCTCAAATATATTTGTTACTTAATATTATTACTTCTTCATAAAAATAAAGCAATAGTTTATTACCTCTCAGTGATTTTTTCACCTGGAGCTGACATTACTCTGATTAGGGTGAATTTGTTTTTATTACTCTTAGTGAAAAACTGCATTTATCAGGTGACGTGGTAAGAGAAGTAACTGAGGGATCACCCCAGACATTCCTTGCTAGCATCACAGACCTATACTTCACCTCAGGTTCCTGTGAAAGTGGAGAGTCTCAAAGAGCACAAAACTCACAGAAATTTCAGAAATATTATTACCTTTATGATGCTAATCCATCACTGAAATTTACTTCCTAAATAAGAAGAAAAGGCCAACTCCATAACACCTGCCAAATTCAGTATCTTTCCACACTATAGTAACTCATGACAATAGTTAGGGCCTGGACCTGGATACCATTGTCAGCAGAAATCACTCTAAATCACCCCCTCTTCCTTAATATCTCTCTCTCTCTCTCTCTCTCTCTCTCTCTCTCTATATATATATATATATATATATATATATATATATACATATATACATATATATATGTATATATGTCTGTATATGTATAGGCATATATATGTACATATAGATGCCATGTATTATTAACTGGTCCAATATCAGACTCCCAAATATGAGTTGAATATTTCTTGAGAATCTACTATAAATCAAGCCCTAACTTGACAATGGAGGAAACAGAGATAAACCTAGTGTTACATATTGCCTAGGTGACTTTTATGGACTGACAAAGTCATTAAAAAAAACCCATACAGTTTGTATTTTTTTTTTTAAATTAGTTTCTTGTGCCTGGTGTGAGCAAATGGAAGAGTTGATTTGAAAGCCCTGAGGCAGGAATTTGGTTGTTTGCTTTTCACAGCATGAAAACAGTCCTTGAAAAAGGAGTAGACGGAGTAAAGCAATTGACAATAAAATCAGAGAGGTGATACCTTTAGTAATCTTACAGATTCAGATCAGAACCAGTATTAATACACGGGAAAACTTGTATTTTCTACTTTATTTCATTACATTTTTAAAAACACTGGGAATGGGGTGAGAGAAGAGGGAGTGGAGAAAGGATGGTTAATGGAAGAGATGCAGCTACATAAAAGGTTTAACTTCTAGTATCCTGAAGCACAGTAGCCTAACCATGGCTGACAAGATGATAATGATGATGAAGAGGATTAAACCTAAGGCTCCACACAAGCCAAGCATGTGCTGTATCACTGAACTACACCCACCCCTACAACAATTAATTGCATATTCAAAGGAGTCAGTAGAGAGGGTTTTTTAGTATTTGCAACACAAAGAAACGATAAATATTTGAGGTGATGGAGAGACCAATTACCCGGATCTGGATTACTATCCATTGTATCTATATATTGAAATGTTACACTGTACCCCAGAAAAATGTGAAATTTTTTGTGTCAATTAAAAACAAAAATTGTTTAACAAAAATCTAAAAAATATTTGTCATTTATGTATCAATACTACTGAGTTGAATCAATGTGTCCCTAAATCATCAAAAAAAATTACTTAGCATATAACACCTATATTCTAGGTAAATTGATAGTTGCCCACCAAATTTTTTTTAGATTATATGATTTCCAAAGGATTCATCCACTATTCCACTGTTTTTGTTAGATTTTCATCTTTTTCTCTCTTTTTACTTTTTTGGTACTGGAGAACGAACCCAGGGACACTTTATTTTTGAGGTATATTCCCAGTTTTCAGAGTTTTTTTTTCCTTCCTCCCTCCCTCCCTCCCCCCCCCCCCTCCCTCTCTCTCTCTCTCTCTCTCTCTCTCTCTCTCTCTCTCTCTCTCTCCCTTCCTCCCTCCCTCCCTTCCTCCCTCCCTCCCTTCCTACCTTCCTTTCTTTTTTTATGCAGAGGCTGGCCTCCAACTTATGAGAGTCCTGCTTCAGCCTCCTGAGCAGCTGGGATCATCAGCATGTACCCCATGCCCCACTTAATCTCATTTTCTTTTAATATATCAAGGAGCTGAGGGTCGGAGTTTAGTAATTTTATGTGTTGGTGGGTGACACATAAGGTAAGAGGCATATGTGTCCATGTATCAGCAATTTTCTTTATAGGTGCCAATAAAATTCTTCATATGCAATCACTTAATACATACACACACATTCATTTTAGTCTTGGCAAATGATCACAGTATGCTATATACCTGAACAAATATGCCACAATGAGACTAAATAATCTGTATAATTAACATGCATTGAATATTCACTAATATAAAAAGATGATTATCCTTACTTCTGTTTAACTTCTATCACCTCATTAATAGTCAAGCAAAACATCACCTTAATGTCATGGGACCTTAATTCATAGAGTACCTATGTAGTATTCATAGCCCATTTTCATATGGAAAAAGGTGACTTTGCTTATTGGTTGTGATTTCTTACTTAATAATTTTCTACTAAGATTTTAATATTTTACCTTTCCAGACAATTTACTTTGAAGTTCTTTCCCCTCATCATTTACTTAGTAGTAATTTTAAGAAAAGACAACTACAGCTCATTCTACTGTTAACTGAGAAACAAATAGGAAATCTTTCTTATTTGCCAATGTATGAGTTATGAACAGTTATGCTGTATCTGTGGCAGTGCTCAGCTGTAAATCAGAGAATATGTTTTTGGTGATCTGTTGTTGCTATATTTGTGTAGGCAATGACATATGAGACCAGGAGGTGACACTGAGATACACAAGTGTGAAGATGGTGACATCTGAAACTGATTATTTGGATTCCTTATAGATTGTGGGATTTTTGTAATTATGTTACTGCCTGTACATGTAAAATAATTTAATTGAATATATTTCACTAATATAGTTACCTCAAGGAAAAGTTGAAAGTGTTTGTTCAAAGATCTAGAACAAAAGAAGAGTGCTCACTTTCAACATTCTTATTCAACATAGTCATGGAAGTCTTATCCAGGGCACTTGGGAAAGAAAAAGAAAAAAAAAAATAAGGCATAGGCAAGAAGTCAAGTGATCCCTGTTGGAAAATGGCATGGCTTCATACATGAAACAAAAACAAAGAATATCCTTCCTCCATTCTTGCCACCCTTCCCCCCCCCCACATTATGCATCATCATTCATTTATCAGAGAGACCATTCGGCTTTTGGATTTTTTGGATTGGCTGATCTCACTTAGCATAACAGTCTCCAACATCATCCATTATGTCAGAGAAGATACATAATATGATTTTGATTTTTTTAATTAGTTGAGAATTATTTGTGGACTAACAAATGATCACTCCTAGAGAAAGTTCCATGTTCTAATGAAGAATGTATACATAAATGTGTACTCTAATACTTTTGAATGGAATGTTCTGTAAATGTTAGGGTTGATTTTTTGATCATATAGTTTATCTACAATGCTTGTTAACCGATATTTTTGTCTGAATAATCAACCTTTGAGTAAAGTATATTTCCAATGTTTCCAATTTTTGTTATGCTAGAATTTATGTCTCAATTTAGAGCCTACTCCTATCATTTTGATTATTATCTTCTTGTTTTTAATGTCCTTTGTTATTTTCTTCCTCTCTTATTGTTAATCTTTGTGATTTTGTGGTTTCCTTTTTGATTAGATTTGATCCTTTTTCTCTTCTGCATCTTCTCTTCTAGTAGATTTTACACTTTCACATGTTTTCATGATGGTGGTTTTCTTATTTTCACATTCTCATACAAATTTATAAAATGTTCCATATTTTTGATAAAGAAAATGTGGTACATATACACAATGGAATATTACTCAGCCTTAAAGAAGAATGAAATTATGACATTTGCAGGTAAATGGATAGAACTAGAGAATATTATGCTAAGTGAAATAAGCCAATCCCAAAAAACCAAAGGCTGAATGTTTTCTCTCATTAGCAGATGCTGATCTATAGTGGGGTGAGAGAGGAGGGAAGAATGAAGGAACTTTGGATTGTGCAGAAGGGAGTGAGGGGACAGATGGGGTAGTGGGGATGGGAGGGACTATAGAATGAGATGGACATTATTACCCTATATATATGTATGATTACACTACTGGTGTGACTCAGCACCAGGTACAGACAGAATAATGAGAACTTATGCTCCATTTGTGTACAATATGTCAAAATGCATTCCACTGTCATTCATGTAAAACCAATTAAATAAAAAATTAATGAAAGAAAGAAAGAAAGAAAGAAAGAAAGAAAGAAAGAAAGAAAGAAGAAAGAAAGAAAGAAAAGATTATAGGAAAGCTTTCCCAGGTTCCATCTTGTCCAGTCAGGGGTCTGAGGTGCTTAATGTCAGGCATTCCATTCTTTTCTTTACAATATTTTCCATCGTCTTCATATTCCACTATTTCTTCAATTTACCTGCTCTGTGATCCAGTGCTTTCCAACAGAATTTCTACTTGAAGAGTAGTTGTTTCTTCTTCATTTCTTACTCCTTTTTTAGAGGGAAGTGTGTTCCATTCCTCTAGTTATCCATCTTGCTCTGGAGCACTCTGGTTTCATTCACTCTGTTTTCATAGAAACAATGGAAGGAATGATGTGTACTAATCATTTTTTTTTTTCTTTGTAAGAATTAGATCCACTCCCCCTCCCCCCACCAAAATCTGAGTTATAGTGGCAACTCTCAAACTTATCTCAGGGTTCTAGAAAGCAGGGTCAAAATTTTAATTTTATTTACCTCTTCTTTATTCAGTCTCAAGTCTCTGTACTTCTCCGACAAATATTAAAATAGGAATCTTGAGATTGACAATTACTTATCTATTCCTTTAACATTCTCCTTCATTACTTGAGATTTGGGATAGGATTTAATGAACAAATGGGAGTGGAATCTAAACTACAGATTGCTATAGAACTCTGCAATGGTGCAGAATCACATGGTTCTAGATTTTCCAATAAATATAAATGTCCTATATCAGTGTAGATCTATTGCCATGATTTTCAGTTGTGTTTTCTGTAATGGAAGTAAAAATAATTCAACATATCTTATGAATAAAAGTCTACATAGTCATATAAATTTGCAACACTTTGGATTTAATACACTTAAGTAGAAATTTCAAATTGGAAATATCAGAAAAGCTGTATAGCAAAGCATACTAATATACTCTATATGCCCAAGATTATTCTATTCATTTGAAGGAAATCTCTGTAGGCTTGTATACAATGTTGGATCATGATATGGGAGAAATGGCACTGTAATATTTATAGAAATAAAGTCAGAGGGATGCTTGGTTAAACTTTCTCACCATTACACTAAAACTCAAATAATAATTCAGTAGCATAACACAAGTTTTTAAGTGTAATCAGCTATCTATACTATCTGTATATTTTATATAAATGTATCTGGAAATATTTCTTTTTTTCTTTTTACATTATTGGAACTCTACAGAAGCATAAAATAAATATTAACTTGAAATCTTTTTTAAAAAGAAATAAGAAAAACATTTTTCTTGAAATTGGCACCTACTTTGTGTCTTACAACATCTTATAATTCATGAATACCACCATACATTTTAATTATACCTCAAAAGACTTCTGTATAATTATATTCATTTTGCAGATGAAAAAGCTGAGAGTAAAATTGTTTATTGCAAATTTACAGAGGAAACTCTTAGCATGTCTCAGTTAAGGACTTTTCTCTATTTTAATTCACTCTACATTTTTCAAAATATGCAAACTGCACTGGAATTCCTTCATTTGTAAAAGAGAGATAATCAAGTCAAGTTATTTTAACAAAGCCAGGCATTGTGTCATATGCCTGTAATCCCACTGGCTCTAGAAGCAGAGGCAGGAGTATGACAAGTTCAAGGAGATCCTACACAATTTAATGATACCTTGTCTCAAAATAAGAAAGAAAGAAAGCAGGGTGGGGCTTGGGTTGTAGCTTGGCAAAGTGCTCCAGATTCAATCCCTAGTAACAACAACAACAACAACAACAAGTTATTTCAATAAAAACAATACTTGGTGGTATCAGTGGTCCTAACTAACTGAGAGATCAGAAGTATGCATTATGACTTCAGGTATTTAATAAGAACAGTTGATGGTCAGCCATCAGAAGTGATGGGTTCCAGTTCAGGTTTTGATCATATGCAGAAACCACGCCTGGGAGGAAATGGGAGGCAGTGGTGAACCCAGATGGGAGTTGATAGGATTAAAACTCAAAGGCAGTAGCTTTGGTGCTGTTTTCAATGCTGGTTTAACATAGTACACCAAAATGTTTTTTTCTGCTGTCAAACCTCCTCCCTTATGGAAGGAGTTCTTTCTTTTCTTGCTTAATAAATTCTGCTTCTTTTACTCTTCCCTTCCATTTTTCTCCATAGATTTTACTCATCAAATTTTATGAGACAGAAACCCAGAAGGAAATTGGCAAAGTGGAGAATCCAGTCTCATCTGAGAAATTCAGTTTCAGTATGACTGAGTTCAAAAATAACAATTATATAATGATCTTCTAGGTTCTCCAGGGAAACAAGAGCACTGCTTTTCTGTCTATCTCTCTCTCTCTCTCTCTCTCACACACACACACACACACACACACACACACACACACACCAGAGAGTCAGACAGGGAGAAGAGAGAGAAAGACTTATTTTAAAGAATTAGCTGACAATTTTGTGGGATTCTCTCTCAGAGAGGACAGCAGGGCGCTCAGCAGAAAGCAGCATTTATTACTGCCAGCACTGTCCCAGCAGATTTGTTTCCAAAAGCTCAGTCCCAGCACAGCGGGGCATTGCCTTATATGCTTACCTGTTTCCCTATAAGGTAACATACATTTTGATTAGGTATTCTATAGGATAGAATTACAACAGGCTTGCAACAGTGTAGCACAAAAGAGAGTTGCAGCAGAGTTAAAACACAGTTGTCCATAAGCACTGAGCGGCCACACCACCTTCCCTCTGTTCTGGGTGCACATGCCCACACAGCTGTTGTTCCAGGACAGTCCTTACTGAAATGGAATCATGCGACTACTGAGGTGCAAGTACAGAGTCTTCAGGATAAAGCAGCAGTCCAGAGAACTATAGAAAGTTTGAAGTCAGAGACCAAAGGTTGTCTGCAGACAGGATACTTTATTTGGGAAAGTCAGATTTTTTTTTCATTATTTTTTATTTATTTTTTAAATTTTTACAGGCTTCATGTTGATTCATTGTACAAAAATGGGGTACAAATTTTCATTTCTCTGGTTGTGCATGATGTACATTCAAACCATTCATGTTAATCATACATGTACATAGGGCAATGATGTCTGTCTCATTCCACCATTTATCATACTCCCTTCAGTTTTCCCTCTCATTTCCCTCTTCATAATCTAAAGTTCCTCCATTCTTCTCTCACCCCTGACCACGCCAACCCAATTCTACATCATCATTCACTTAGCAGGGAAAACATTTGGCCTTTGTTTTTTTGGGATTGACTTATTTCACTTAGCATGATAATCTCCAGTTCCATCCATTTGTCTGCAAATGCCATGATATTCTTCTTCTTTTTGGCTGAATGGTATTTCATTGTGTATATATACCACAGCATCTTTATTCATTCATCTGTTGAAGGGCATCTAGGTTAGTTCCACAGTCTAGCTATTGTGAATTGAGCTGCTATAAATATTGATATGACTGTGTTACTGTAGTGTGCTAATTGAAAGTCCTTTGGGTATAAACCAAGGTGTGGAATAACTGGGTGAAATGGTGGGTCCTTTCCAAGTTTTCTGAGGAATCTCCACAGTGCTTTCCAGAGTGGCTGTACCAATTTGCAACTCCACCAGCAATGCAGATTTTGTTCTTTTAAGGCTTTTTGATGTTTAGATGAAGTCCACCCACATTATGTGAAGTGTCTACTGACTCAAAATCTACCAGTTCAAATTTAAATTTTACTGGAAGAACACTTCCACAGAAACATTCAGAATTATCTTTCACCAAATAACCAGGTTCCATTGCCCAGGCATAACAAAGTAATCTTATCTGTCTTCACCTCCCTGCCCGCATCTTCTCTCCCTCCCTTTCTCTCTTCTGGTCCTTCTTCCAATCTCCTTTCCTCCCTCTCTCTGTGAGTACTTCAGTTCGAGCCACTCCTTCAAATTTTGAAGAATGATTAGGAAGGGAGATTCTTTTATCTCTTGTTACAGCAAATGCCCTCAGTAAGTTGGGATTGAGTTAATCCAATCTCTACACACTTAAGTATCATTACTAAAACAAAATGCATGACAAAAGCCACTCATGAAATGAATTTTGAGGGCTTATGGTCCTAACATGCTAGGGCAAGCATGGGGAGGACTACACCCTGGCTGCATTACCTCATTGTGAATGCTGGGTGGCAATGTCAGGGCGCATGTCAGGACCAAGGAAGTGATTGCAGGTCATTCCTAGAGCCCCAAAACAGAATGTGATGGGTACAATCCCACATTCTCTTCTGGAGGCACCCTCCACCTTGTGACTCAAGGACCTCCCACTAAGCTCCACCTTCAAAAATGTTCACCTTCTCCTGGTAGCAACACTCTGGGGACAAAGTCCTTAACATTTAGACCTTTGGTGGACACTCTACATATTCAAAACATGAGAACCTATCACACATACATGCAGTGATAAAGATGCAAAGCCCAATGGCCCTGATCTAGAGTAGATTTTTAATTACAAATATTGAAATCTTCTCTTAGAAATAAAACAAAGTATAAAACAAAAAGTCTTAGCTATATTTCTCTCATTTTATTAATCACAGAACTTTGAATTTAAAATGTATAATTTTGTGTAAAATGTCAAGGAAGTGTACCTATTTTTTTTAAATTCATGTAAAGATAGAAGCATGAAATCATGAAGAGTTATGATCTTCCTGAGATAGTAACATTTACATGGATTGAAAGAAAAAATTAAAATAATAAGTGAAGGATAAAGGTTTCCCAGCTATCCATTTTTGCCATGATTATGAAAAGTTTCCTTCAAATTAGAAGTAGACAAATAGAATACTTACAATAAATTAAGAAGACAACACATTCAACTTAAGGGCAAAAATTTAAAATGAAAACATATGATTCGAGGAGAATTCCCATAAAATGTGAACATTTTGACATTAATGAATTTTTCTGAGTATCCCTCTTTTTGTTTTTGCTGCTTACAATATTCAATATAACATGACATGATTTCTTACATGCTATCCATGTCCTGAAGTAGATTGAAAAAAGACTATAATAAAAAATATTTCTAATTTATGCCATTAAAAGTTTTGTTATTTTTGTTTTGTTTTGTTTTGTTTCCTTAGGAAATGAGTCAGTCCTTAAGTTGGACATAGTCCTTTCTGATGCATGCATAAACATTCATATAATATATGTATAACTCCCAAATTTGTTAGACATCCTTTTACTCTTCAACATCAGTTCTTAATTCAGCCTTGCATCCTCCCTCAGTACCTTTTGCTTTTTCTATTTATTTATATTTTTGGACTGGGGATTTAAACCAGGGGTGCTTTACCACTGAATCACATCCCCGGCCTTTTTTATTTTATTTAAACTGGGTCTCCATAAGTTGCTTAGGAATTTACTAAGTTGCTGATGCTGGCTTTGAACTTGGGATCCTCTTGCCTCAGACTCCTGAATTACTGGGATTATAGGCATGTGCCACAGTACCATGCTCTCCCTCTCTCCTTTTAGTCAAAATATCTCAGAACAGCTTCTTTAAATGGAATGCCAAATTCTCCTATTTGTGCCTTTTCAAATGCTTTTAGTCTAAAGGCAGAGTATGATTTGAAGGTATTCTGTTATTTTGTTGCTTAACTATTTATAAAACAATGTACATCCTTTAGTACAGAAGGTATCTTACACTTTCCATACTGGGATCTGGAACTTTCTGCATCAAGAGAAGTATATGTCATATACCATTGAATTATCTTTATGTTGGTAAAATCCATATATTCTTATCAAATTTTTGATAGGATACTTCAAATTTCAGAGTGAAAATGACAGTGTTGCCTCACTGTGCCAAGAAGACAGGGAGCTCAGTCAGTGGCGCACCATGCTTCCAGGACAGTGTTTTGGAAGACCAGTAATACAAATAGCATGTGCTTATCCCTGAATCTGCTGGCACTGCTCATATATCTTTAGACCACTTCTTTGCAGCAGAATGCATGGGGTACCATGTAATTTGACTGTGTTGTGTGATAAACCTTTAGGATGAATTATAGATTTAGAACAGCAATTCATTCTATAATGGGTGAACCAAGTAATGTAAGAATGAATCCATAGTGACCATTTAAAATGGAATTCAAGAAAAAGAACACTTTATTTGCTTCATAAAAACCTGTGAGGCATTACTATTGAATAACGTAAGCAGAATGCAGACATATAAATCTTCTTAATTTACATCTAGGGCTTCATTATGCATATTTGATAGCACTCTGCAGAACTTTAATTTACAGACTTTTGGAACTTTACCAATCCCAAAAGAAGTGCTAAACATGCCTGTTGGAACATTTAACTGAAGTAAGTCACTGGAGATTTCCTTAATGAGTGCAGAATTATCAGTTATTTGCATTCCTTGTAGATTTAAAGCAATAGGGCCTATTAACAAGATAATGGCAAATTCATTTTGAATGCAAGTATTTCTGGAGTCATTTACCAACATACAGGATTCAGAGTATGCCCTTAACTTGAGTTAACATTTGTTTACCTCTGCTGAATAGGTTATATGATGCAAATGGGCACACACTGAACAAGGTGTCAATAAATCAACTTTATTGATTTATTTGCTTGTCATTATCTGAAGACTAGATCTTCAGTGCAAACTGTTCTTATCCTTTTTGTTAACAATTGATTAGAAAACACAAGAAAAAATGGTAATAATTCTTATCAGAGTGTTTTCAGAAAATCAAATTATGTAATTTAATACTCAATGACTAATTATAACATTCTTTCAAAATTTTAGGAAGCTTCCAGTTTAGGAAATTTGGTACAAAATATGTGCATCATCATTTATAAAACACCACTATTAGGTGTTTGTTATTTTTTCAACACTAACTAAACTATTATTCATAAACAGGAGAGAAGTAAGTTGATGTAGAATTTTAAAACTGACATTTGTTGGAAAAGAAACATTTATCTATGATTACTTTGCTTTGAGTTTTGCTTTTCTTTTAACAGCCTAAATAATCTACCTACCCATGTGTATACTGGAATGATGAGCTTAGTCATAGACCACACGTAATTGGTAAGTGATTTCCATTATGAGGTATATGATACATTAGCTGCAGTAAAATGGCAGCAACTAAGTGAACCACTGAAATTAAGAAATATTAGATGCCACCATGCTCTATAGAGAATTAGCCAGAATTGTACACCATGCCAAACAGAAAGTTTTAATTTTATCATGTAGATGTGCTTTTCTTTTACTTGAAAATGTGTATAACTTGTGGATTTCTTACGCACAAGGCATGTCCACATCTTTTCTATACTGTATTTTCCTTGTAAAAACAACTATGGTCAGCATCACATTTGACTGTCTCTGACTGTGGAGTCTATTGTGACATATTAGCAGATTCTCGTTTTTCCTCTCCTTTCAGTAGTAAGCCGAAACAAAACAGGCAAAACAAATGTTTTCTAGATGTTCCTTTTTTTTTAATTTTTGAAAATGTCAAAATGAAAATCCACAAGCAAAGAGAATAAATAGTTCATCCATGACTATTGAAATACAGATTCACTTTCATGGTGTAGATATTAAGCTTCTTTTTCTACTTTAATTTTCATATGATAGGTATCTCATAAATGCCATTAATATACTGCCACATAAATTAAACCCTGAGTGTGAGGAGTGAGGTAATGAAGCTCAGTCGTTCATATTTACTCATGTTACCACATTATTATGGGAAAAGTAATTATTTGGGCATCAGAATGACTCAAATAAACACAGGACTATTTATTTTTCTGAGTCCAATGCAATGGAGGGCTTGCATACTTTGGAACTAGTAAACATGTTTGAATTTTAGCTCAATAGAATGTATTTGGTCTACAACTTGAAATGGTTTAACTTTAAAAAAATTACCATAGTGCAAAGAAAATACACATTTAATGAAGAACGTACTTCAGATTTTGAATGTTGATGTTTATCCCCAGGCTAGCCACATATGCTACCATACTCTCTTGTGATGCTGGGCAGAAAGCTGTGGCTCCTAATCAGCCATGGGATCACAAGGGTTAAGAACAAGTATTATACAGTGTACTTTCTTGTTAAGCTATGATGTTTGATAAGTCATGTGAATTAAATTAATTTTTCTTGACATGATATTTCTAGCTTATGTTGGGTTTCTTTGCACATAAACTCATACAAAGTCAAAGAATATATGTACAATCTAGCTTCAAGTTTTTAGTATTTATAAAGACAAACATATTCATTAATCCATCACCATTGCATGAAATTATTGTAAATACTAAGAGGCAGGATATAAAATTTATTTTGTGGAAATTGAGTGCTATTATATTAATAGTTAAATTATTTTTGCTATTATTGATAGCATTGTTGTTTTTCTTGGGCTCCATTTCTATATTTCAAATTTCTTCTTAGCTTCTCCAGGTGGATTAACCTCAGTTCTTCTGTTGTAATGTCTCTGAAATGGATATAAACATAAGGGCTTCCTCCTTTTAGTCAAAGATATTGTTCCCTGGTAAGCTTTACAGAATGAGGTAAGTAAAACTGAGGATTTGACTCTATGCTCTACATTAACACATAATGGAAAAGATAGGCCATGGATAAAGATCCATTTGTTATATAAAAATGTATCTTGGTGTATCTTGTTGTACATATATGTAGAACATGTATTTTATAAAATACATGTATGTGCGTGAACATGTAACTGTACACCTGCGTGAACTGTCAATAGTTTCCCTCAGCAAATAAAGAATAAGATAATTATCCACACACATTTTGCATGAGTCATCTAAAGATTCTGAATGGGAGAGGGTTTCCTCTCAGATGGAACTTGGACATCCTTTCTTTTTGTGGGCAATTCCTTATTATGTACAGAGACTTGTTAGGCTATGAGTTGGATGGTTTTAAGCTCATGCATCATGTAACATAATCAATTAGCACTATCTCCACGATCACTCTGAACATTTCCAGCAACAATTTGGTTTCATATGAAGCCTATTTCATATGAGAGAACCATAGTCAAGCTGACCAGATTCTAAGGATTTTATATCTTATTAAAAATTACATTGTTCCAATCAAATATAAATAGATAGATGAGCAATAGGAAGTCTAGTTAAGTACTGAGAGAAGAATGGAATGGAAGATAGGAGTGAAAATGTGGAGGGAAGGGTGGGGACTCATAAACCCAAATCAGATTCCATGCATGTATGAGTTGTCAGGATGAACCAACTTCTAAGTGTAATTTTAAAATGCTAATAAAAGAAGAAAAAAATGAGATTGTAACTTTTGAGTCTCCTTTCTAATAACTTTTGTTATTATTAACTTCAATTCTTAAATTGGATCATTTTGAGGAAACTGATACCAATTCTATGCCTTAAAGATCGAGGTTTAATATTACAAGTGGAAAATTCATATAAAAGGATCTCATTGGGCAATTTACTGGTTTCCCTCTGGTAATGTGTCTCTTAATTATATTCCAGAATATTCTATTATGATTTGTATTCTCCAAGACATACAACATATTTCTTTAACTACAGATATCAGCTGACTGTATTGCCATCGTTTTAATCAGTCCCTCTAATAAAACACACTAGTTGTGTTTAAATCTTTCTCTATTTCTTACCAGCTAGTAACTCTGGGTAATTAAACTGTCATAGTTTTTTACTTGTATATTGGGTAATAATGATTTATCCCATTAAGATGATTAATTGGTTGAACAATTGTAAGACACAAGTTTAATGCCTGCAATCTAGTAAACTCTTATACGCTTTTGTTATAATCAACTACCCTTGGACTATCCACCAATAAAAGAGATTTCTAAATTCTGTCATTGTGATATCTCAGAAATTGGTTCCTGCTTCTTGAAACATATCCCTACTTCCAGCTTTTTCATCCAAAGTGAAAAGTTTTTAAATACTTTTTACGATTGTCAATGTACATAATATATTTTCCCATCCTGATTCCATATAACCTCTACCACAGTGATCTTCCCAAGATGTACATCTGATCATTACACTTCCTCTCCTCATATTTAACAGTCACTGAGTATTGCTTATAGAATGAATTCTAAACTCTGCAGTAAGACATCCTAGGCCATCCACAATCTGTTCCTAATCTCACTCTTCAGCCTCATTTCACATTATGTCCTTCACAATCACTCCAATCTAATTATGCTCTTCTGCTGGCTCCCAAATGCATCAACCAAGTTTTCAGGTGGGAATAATTGTTACATTGTTGTTAAGAGCCTGATCACCAAAGTAAAACTTCCTCAGTCCCATCCCCTGTATAATCATTTATTTGGTGTTGACCTTTAGTAAATCATTTAATCTCCTTGCATGTCACTTTTCTAAGGTTTAATTTCTAAGGAAAATATGACCAGCCTCACAGAATTAAATAAGAGTATGCATGACTTTTAGTGCTGTGCTTGGCACTTATTATGTGATTGGTAAATTGCTCTTATCTTCTTTTAGGTTGCCATTGTTGTTCCCTCTGCTTGAAATATCTCTACTATTTTCTGTAATTTTTTTTTTCACTTTGTAAGAGCAAGATCAATTGCAAGTAGTATGTCAAATACTTTCTGTCTCTCCAAAAGCAGCATTAACTATTCCTGTTAGAACTCATGTATCATGTTAATTTTACTGGCATTTAGAATTGATAATCATTTATTTGCCTTTTTGATTTAATAGTGCATTAATTAAAGGGAAAGACCATATCTTATGAATCTTCCTATTTCCGATAGCCTGTTGCCATCAAGATCACTGCCTTAAAATGTTAGGCCCTCTAAAGATACTTATTCCTTGCTTAAAAGAAGTATAGGCAAGAAGTCAAGTTAGAACTCCATGTCTCATACTTTGATATATTTTACACTTCACATTCAACCTTTGGCTCTTTCTGCACTGTTATTAGCCCTGTAACTTTGGGGATTTATTTATCCCTTATAAGACTCAGTGTCTTCATCTGTGTCTGCCCTGTCCTGTCCTGACTGTGAATGTACCTATCCTGGAAGACTGTCATGATCATTAAGTAGCATCTATCACATGGTATAGTTGCTATAGGCAGTGCTCAGCCATGCTTATAAATTATTATCACTATTATTTTAGATGAGTTAGAATCTGGGTTAAGAAAGAAATTAAGGTAAAAAAAGTATAACAAATTCATATTTTGTGAATACTTGAGAAAGAAAAAAGAATGTCTTATTACTTCATCCCTGCAATTTCAAAAGGAAATTGAGAAAACATTCTGAAAAATTGTCTGATCTTTGGCAGCACACAATATAAACACTGAAAATACCAGATGCAAATGTGTTTTCCTTAAGACAACTTAGACAAAAGTAACATTACTTATTATTTATATGAGGTACTGAAAATCTTTCAGGAACTAAATAAAATTATTTTCATCCAAATCCCTAAGTATCATGTGCAGTATTTCAGTATCTAGAAAAGATGGTATGTCATTTTCTCAGATTTCTTGAGAACTAATAATTTAAATTATCTTGTAATTTGTATCATTATCGACTGCAATTCAACTTTAGAATGATATCCTGATGTTTTCAGATTTGGAAGCTCTTTTCAAAGATTTATGTAGGTAAATGGACATCTGACTCAATAATCTCCTTCATTAATTTTCTTTATGCTATAGCTTTGATGAATATATTTTCTCTCCTATACAAACCCTATGATAACTCATGTTCATGCATTTTAGGGAGAAACAAATTTTTTTTTTCTATTTTTAGCTTTGATTTCCTTTTCCCTAACTCAAGTTTTAATGATTAGCAGGAATTATTAAAGGGAGATCTAAGACAGCATACTTAGTAAAAGTGTGGAGATTTGGTTTTAAGCAGGCATGCTAGTCAACATTTTTGGGAGTGAGAAGCTTAAATATAGATTTTTATCAGGCTCTCTAGTTGCTTTTTTGCAAATTAAAATGTGAGAGCAAATGAAATGTTTGAGGCTGCTCAGAAAAAAATAAACTTATGGATATTTTCAATTTCAAACAGATTACTATAAGAGAAAATAAATACTGATGAAAGTTATCTCCCCTATGGCTTGCTGTGGTCATCAAAGTTCTCAGAATTTTAGTATTGTTGTTTCTGAGGCCAGTTTTATTAACAATTAATTTGATGCTATTTCCTTCCTTAAGGTACTCTTCAATTTTATGCTGAATTCACAATGCTACCTCAGTAGTTTGAACTACTCCACAAAGCAATTATAGATTTCCCTATTTGCAGAGTGTCCTTTGAAAGCTAGAGCATTTCCCTGTAATCAGATGTTTCTATTACGATTGCCTTTGTAAATGCTCTCAATTCCCTTGTGAGTCTGGCCTTTATCTGATATTCTTGGTATGTGTAATAGTCATTATACTCACCCTTAAGAATAAATCTTCAGGACATTATAACACTGCTCACAACACACACTGCAGCATAGCATGGTGGCTAATCTCCATCCACCCTTCAAACTAAGATGCCTTTTATCCTCTGCAATATTTAGATTTACTTATATAAGCTTTTCAATTACAAAAGTAGAAATTTTGACACTCGAACTACACCACCTGAAATATGTATAAACATGGCTAAAATGAAATGATGGCTATAATTTATTATTTCCTAAAGAAAGAAGACATTGTTGCTAATTAAATGTTAAACTTCTCTATGTTGCTTTTATGTCATTGGAATCTACTATACTGGCTTATTATTAAATGAAAAGAAATAACAAACAAATAAAAAAAAAAGAATAAATATTCAATTTATGTACCTTTCTTTTGCTTTATATTTTAAGTTTTTTTTCCCTTTATTTAATTATTTTGAGGACTGAGAGCTCACATTTTGAAGACATGATTACATTTAACCTCAAAATCACCAAAATAAGGCCATTAGGCCAGAGAGTCACCTGAGACCTGAAGAAGGAAAATCTCCTTGTCTAACCATATTCAAGTATGTTGAAAATTTATTTTTCAGTGAATCAGGTCAATGGAAACAATTCCTTCATAAGTTATACCTTTAATAACTGTAGCACAAGTGTGAATTGTATCTCAGAAATTTCATACAAAAAATCATGAACTTTAAAATTTTACTTGAACACTGATTAAATGTTCTTAGGAATGCAAAATAAATTAAATAATAGAACCAAGTTGAAATAATTTTCATATTCTATCCAATATTTTTGAAATGAATTAGCCTTTGTATATTTATTTGAAGATAGCACTGAATTTTTTACTTTAATTTTTCACTTTGATTTTTTTTATGTGCAACTAATTAAATAATTGTCAGGTTGATATTATGATTAGCAAGCTTTAAGTGATTGCCCTTATGTTGGTACAATGAAAAGTTCACCATTAGTATACTGAGGACTATAACTTATGGTAAGTGGTGCAGCTCATTGGTAGGGTACTTCCCCACTATGCCCAGGGCCCTGGGTACAATTCCCAGAACTGCAAGAACAAAAACAAACAACAAATAATCAGAAAAAAAGAATCATATCTTTTTCATCTTCCCATTGCAATTTTAAATTTTTTTATGTTAATCTTGTAGTCTTCAGATCATCTTGTTGACTTCTAAAATTTTCCTTCACTGACTAATCTTTGCGCATTCTGATGTAAACATAGAATAAAATAGATTGTGTGGTACAGCAATCATCTAGGAGACTACCAACAAACAGCATATTACATATTCTTGTTACCCTTCCATTTTACCCATTTCCTGATAGTATTATATTTTATTCAATGTCATAGAACATGAACACACACAGAAAAAAAATACGTTAAATATGTATGAATACATGTACACATATATTCATATGTATGTTCAAAGACTCATGATCAGTGATCAATAATAAATAAATCATATAGTGTTACCAATACTAAATGAGCCTGGCATGTTGTACGAATAGAAAAAAAAAAAAAAACCTAGCCAATTGATAAGTCAAAGTTAAAATGAAGAGCCTACAAATAAATAATTATAATCAGGGAGAAAAAAGTCTTAAGATCATAACACTTACTGTTTATTATAGCACAGATGCCAAATTAATATCAAATAGATATTTATCTATTTCAACAAATTAAGTATATTTAATATTTATTAACAAATTAGTTTTATTTTGATTTGTCATACCATGTGTATTTAATTATACATAATTATTATTTTGCTAGTCCATTTTCCATCACTGTGACAAAGTACTGAAGGAAACAGCTGTTTCAGTCAGCTGTTTCACTGCTGCCACCAAAAGACCTGCAAGAACAATTTTAGAGGAGGAAAAGTTTATTGGGCATTCAGAGTTGAGGTCTCAGTACAAAGATAGCCAACTTCATTCCTTGGGTCTGAGATGAGGCAGAACAGCAGGACAGAAAGGTGTTGCAGAGGAAAGCAGTTGGGAATTTGACACCAGGAAGCAGAGAGAGAGAGCTTTCACCATGGACAAACTATAAACCCGATCATTGCACCCCTAGGGACCCACCTCCTCCAGGCACACCTACCCCTACCACCTAGTTAATCCCTTTTTAGGGGATTAATTCACTAATTTGGGTAAGACTCATAACCCAATCATTTTACCTCTAAGCTTTCTTGCATTGTCTCACACATAACCTAATATCTAAACCATAGCAACCTCAAGGAGAAAAGGTATATTTTTGCTTAAGGTTTAAGAGATTTCAGTACATGGTCACTTAGCCCTGTTGTTTGGGGACTGTAGTGGTGTAGAATATCATGCTCATAAGCAAGCTTCTCCTCATGGTGACCAGGAAAAAGATGGAGGTAAAGAGAGACTGAGACAAAGAAAGAGAATGAGAGGAGAAGAGAGGCCAGGACATGTCCCATGGACCTGCTTCCTCCAACTATTCCTCACCTCCTACAGCTTCCACCACTGCTCAATAGTCGTTTAAAATAAGAACTCCTCATTGGGATAACATGCTAATGAGATCAGAGCCCCATGATCAATCACTTCCCTAAAGCCCTGTCCCTGACACTGCTGCATTGGGGACCAAACCTTCAGTACACAAGCTTTGAGGGATATTCCAAACCCAAACCATAACACTTAGAATAATTTTTTTGAATAAATTAAAATGAAATTGATGATTAAAGGTATTTATTGACCTAATAATTTACTTATTTAATTGCCTATAACAAAAGGAAATATCAGAACTAACTCCCAGAAAAAAAAAAATATTGCATAACAGTGCTAGAGTAACTTTATCTAGGGTCTCTGGCCTAGGCAGAACGCTTTTACTTGCCTCTAAAGTCTTTGAGCTTTCCATTTTATCTGTGTAGTGGAGTGGTATTATAGCACTTTACTGATGATTTTAAGCACTGGTTTAGTAAATGATGGAATTCAGAAAATGAGAAATTGGGTCAATATAAATTAAGATCCTAGATGCATGTTTCAGACACTAATTTGTACTTAAAATTTAAAAATAGTATTACATAAATTACAAGCAAGTACATTTAATATTCTTTTTTGCTTGTTATATTAATTATAAAAAGGTTAAAACAAATGAAGAAATATTTCTTTTTGTGTTAGCCAAACCAATACCTTACAATAACAAGTAGCATTCAGAACTCTATTTAATCACAATAGAGGGGAAATGTTTTTTAAAAAGGATAAAGAGGTGTTCCCAAGCAGAGATACTAAACTTAAATTTCATTGTAATACAACATTATGTTTAGAATCTATTTAATCTGGCAATGTAGTCTCCCTGCAATAATATTTAATAAGTGATTCTCTGACCACGCCATGGAAATTTATAAACTTCGAAGGTTTTGTACAAAGATAAACATCTTCTGTGATACCTAGGTTACCCTGTCGTATTTTCTCAGGGGATACATAATCTTTCTTTTACATCTGTAGTGATTAAATTTTTCCATGAAGCATGAAATATAATTACAGTGAGATTAGACAGCATTGCCTACATGTGTTATAATTGTCCAGGGAATTAGCAAATTTCTTCTAAAAGTTAGCTACAGTATTTAATACTTTTTCATTATATGAAACTGGAAAGAGTTAAAGTTTCTCATTCACATTAAATGATAAAAATAAATTAAAACTTCAATTATTTCTCTGTAATTTTAATTTTTACAAACAAAACAAAACAAAAAAACCTTAACTGTTTGGTAGAATCTTTATTTCAATTTGTATTAATTAAATTCCAATTTAAAATCCCTAGGTGGAATTTTGCTAAAATGCCATTTGTCTTAATGAATATGTATAAAATAAAATACAGAATTCATTTGAGAGAAATGTTTTCGAAGAACTCAGCATTTTTGGACTTGAGTACTCTTTTGCAGTTGACTACATTGTCAAAGATACAATGTGTTTAGTGTCAAACTGTCTAATATTGTAGATAAACCCAGAGGGTGGATGGCTGCTGTACAGAGCAAAAGCAATGGGAAGTTCTGAGTAACAAAGGGAATCATGTTTAGTTGTCAATTGTCCTTAACACTCCTTTTCTGTAAATCTCATTACTTCATCATCCACATGAAAGAACATGAGCTTGTCTTCATTCTCACTATCCCTACTTCCCTTGTAGCACTTCAGTCTTGGTAACAGTGCCATGGCATTTACTTGCTAAACATTCCCTATTCTGTGTTATCTCCATCCTATCTATTCTCTTCACTCCCTCCAGAGAGGTAGAATATAGCCTTAATTATGTGACATTACTGACTAAAATGCATCAATTACAAATTGATTCTTAAAGGAGTCTTCCTAGTCAGAGTGCTAGCCCTTACCATAAGCAAATGAAAACTCTAGGTGGATAGGATTAATTGCAAGGGAAGTATCCAGGTACTCTGGTGACTGAGAACAGATGACCAAGTGGAAGGCCTTAGTCAGAATAATGAATTTGATACCTAAAGGGTGAACTCTCCCACTCCTTTCTCCATTTAAATTTGAAGGGGAAGTTTATGTGTACTATGTTGCAAATCTGCTGATTCTATTTAGAGAAATTTAAGAATAAAAGATAGAACCAGAGAACTCTTTTACAATATCATAATTAAGCAGAAGGCTAAGTCCCAGACCTTCAAGACAAATCTTTTCCATGCCTCCCAATATATTCTGTTCAGGTGAATGCATGTAGAACAGATGCATTACATGGCTTTATATATGGTAGAAGATTTGAGTTACAACAAAAAGCATTGTTAGAGGAGTGGACCTCAGGAGGTTAAGATACTCAGTACAGGAGGGATCTGTTTAATTCTTTATCAACCTTGTGTGGCCTCTGAGAATATTCATATCCCTTGGAGTGCCAGGCACACTACTTTCAATTAGGCTAAGAAATCTGTTGAATAAAGATGAAATGATATGACTTGACTATCTTTTGAACTCTTCTTTGACAATCCTTAACTCATGACTTTTTGATGTGGGATTATAAAACAGTCAATGTTGCTTAACTTTAGTCTAAATGACAACATCATGAGAAAAGTGAGGACTAAACATCAGTGTTAATATAATAAAAATTTCTATTCATATTTTTATATTTATTTGAAAATTACTCTATGAAATACAGTGATATTGGTGTTATTTTGTCATATTGATTCCAAAACTCTACCAGTAAACATGTTCCCCTGCAGTAAAAATATATTTTGACATAGTTTAAAACAAGTCTATGGGCTGTTTAAATTTCATTTCACCCCTACTTAAGATAGGAATGGTAAAGAAAGAATATTCCAATTCCTACAGTTTGACTCTTCAATAGATTAGTAAATATCTAGCAAATGCAGCAGCCTGAAAGCCAAAGTGGTCCATGCTCAGGAACTTGAGTGAATGAAAGTCTTGTCTTTTGAAATTTATATAAAATGTGGCATTGCATATAAAAGACCAAAACTGGAGAAATAGTAACACAGATGCTTTACCAGATGCTGTAGGTGACAAGAAAATGAACAAGAATTTGAAGTACTAAGAAGTTTTAGGTTTGCATTATCAGGGAAGAAAGAAAAATGGGACCATCATAAAATGAGAGGGAAAATGAGAGTCCAAAGGGATATGTGGAAGTTTTGATATAGGTAAAACACTAAGAAGAGGTCTAAAATGTATTTGATCCAAGTCTGGGTGATGTGGGTTTCCTACTTGCTGGATTCTGGAATGAAGCTGTGTTAAGTCAATTTTTTGTCTCTGTGACTGAAGTATCTGACAAGAAAAATTTAAAGGTGGAAAAAGTTTATTTTGAGCTCATGGTTTCAAAGGTTCAGCCCATGCTCTGCTGCCTTGATTTCTCTGGTTCTGAGGTGAGGTAGCACATCTTGGAAAGGGAGTGGAAGAGGTATATTGCCCAGTTCCTGAAAGTCTAGAAGAAGAGAGCAAGGCAACAAGTACAGAAATAGCCTAGGCAACGCCCCCAGTGACCTACTTCCTCCAGTTATGGCCCACCTGCTGACAGTTACCACTCCATAGGTTATTTCAATTTTAATCCACTGATTAATACATTGACAAATTTACAGCTTTCATAATCTAATTGTTTTACCTCTGAACATCGCTGCATTGCCTAAAACAAAAGCTTTTCAGGAGACATTAAAGATCCAAAACCATGACAGAAGCTTAGATAACTCTGACCTTGGCAAACATGCTCTGTGTCCCTCCTGGTACCTAAGGAGCTAGTACTAAAGAGGGTAGCTATACTATGGGGTCAGAAGGAACTTTCACAAAGGGCTACTCCCTAATCTGCAATGAGGAAAGTATTCCAGAGTCATTTTGTCCTATTGGAAGACAATAATCATTGTCATTTTAATAAAGATTAAAATACAATTGTCTTAAAACTATGAAAGCACATTTTCAAATACGTATTGAGAAAATTTTAAGACAATAAAATGTGCAAAAAGATTTCTGAGATTGCTTTTTATGATATGCTATATATCGTCCAGTAGACTGTTAGGAGATGTGTGGTGCTATAGGCCTTCAACCTTTTATTGGTTTGCTCACTACTGTGGAACTAAGTGTAGATGAAAGTTGACTTTTAAAGAAAGAATGGAGAGGCAAAGCATTCCGCTCTCACTGAAGTCATACAAATGATTCCTGCCATACTGAATCATCTTTTAAACTTTTTAAAAACAACCCATTTGATCTCCATTTACTGTGATCAGATAATATCTTTAACGTGTTTCATTTTATATTTGTGCAATGATTTAACATTTTTCTTATGTTTTATTGAATTAGAATATTATCAGGTAAAAGAATTGACACTTTTTTCTGGGAACTTGGGTGACCAAAAATTATGTTCATTGATGTTCATCTGTCCATGGAGCACAGAAAAAGCTCTGTGCACAGAAAAGCACAGAGTTTAAACCATCATTTGAACTTTTAAACCCAATACTTGCATCTATATGTCATCCCATGCAGTTTGCATTGGTCCAAACGTGTTTCCACTTAGAAGTTTTCTTTACCTCCAGTTCCGTTTTGCTTCAGTTTTGTTTTGTTTATTACAACATAGCCACTAAAATGAACAGTTTGACAGAATTGTAATCATTCTGTATAAAAATACCTATGCATACACACATACATAAATGTTCTTATATGTCTCTACATACATGTATATGCACCTCTGAACAGAAATAAAGAAATTTAATAAGCTTTAAAAATTCTCACCCACTCAGAAAATGTTAATATCAAACACATGGGCAATAAGAAATAACGATATAATGTTGGAATTGTTTAACTTTTTTCTTAATGAAATGCATAGTGGTTTGAAAGGAGGTAATTTTTTTATACTATGTACTTGAAATGCTCCTAATTTTTTGAAATCATACTCACAATTTATCTTTGATGTCCTGTATACTGGAATTGCTCCCTCGGTACTCTTTTTCTACATGAAAAGTTAAGAGAACACCCTTAATTATCTGATTCTCCCAACTGAACACTAAAATGTTCCTCAATTCATTATTTATAACAATCCACTTTTACTTGCTTTTAAAATGTTTTGTTTTTTATAAAATATTGCATTTATTTTGCATTTATATCCCCCCCCAAATTATGGAAGTGATGTCTTATTTACATCTGTTGCTAATACCTAACTTGCATATAGTTGACAGGTAGTCAATGGCTGAAATATATTGCTCCCAAAGGTTAATACTAAGTAGAGGGATTTGTTCAATATTTCTGTATATTTGTATAATTTTACATAACAATAGAACTCATTTTTGCATGTTGGTACTTGCACAAAATAGAACAATATAATTGGGTCAACTTTGTTCCCTAATACCTCCCCTTTGCTCTAGTTGCCTTCAGTGAAGGTAGCAAACTTATCTGCAACTATTTTATTTTTTAATATTTGCTTTGTTGAATTTAATTCTTTTTCAATCAGTCTGTCCCTGGGGCAGCATGTGAGAGCTTGTGTTAGTTGCCACATCAAGAACCATATTGAAGTTAAGCACTTTATTTTGCCACCTGCATTGTGGTATGGTCTCTCTACAGTGTCAATGAGTACTGAAAATTGCATGACTTAAAGGAACTTATAAACAGCATGCTACAAGAAAGAAAAAAAAAAGACCAAAACTTTTGGCACATGACATAATCTCTGTCAAAATCCTGGTTATGCTACTTACTCTCTCTTTAATAATGTGCAAGACAATCTCATTCAGTTTTTTCCCACTGGTAGAGTGAGGAAAAACATATATCCCACTTCACAGGAGTTTTGTGATATTTTGAAAGCTCCATGGACATAGCAGGCAAAATTTCAAAAGTGGTAATTTCTTTAAAATTTCTTTTAAAATTTCTTTAAAGTTCCTCAGTCTACATAGGTGCTTAGCTTTGTGCTACACACTATTATACAAATTCTGTTTCTAGTAACAACAGAGGTAACCTAGCAAAATAGGTTCATATGGAAGATGCTTCGGCAATGGATGTTAATTGCACACTTCATCATATGATTTCCTTTGGCCAACAGGCAATAGCACATGGCATGAGAAGATATTTTGAGGAGCTTACACATTGGAACTTGGTCTTTTGCTGCTCTGCAAACCCTGAAGCTGCACTGTGAACTGTCTTAAGCAGGCATTATGAATGATAAGAAAAAGGTGACCCAGTAGTACTCATCATCCAGACTGACAGGCATCTACCAACTAGCACATGAATGAGGTCACCTAGGACCAGATAGCCTCCAGCCAACCTGTCAACTGACTGTAGAAACCTGAATAATCCCAGTGAGTCATCCCAGATTAGAAGAATCACTCAGCTGGGTCCAGACAAGTGCCAACCTGCAGAGTTGTGAGATAAATACATGATTGCCTTTTTTAAGTCATTACACTTTTATGATTTGTTAATATTGAAACAAAAAATTGAGGAATCTCTCACCATGTGTTTTTAAAAATGTACTATCAATTGACAGAAATATGAAAAAATGTAGAAAAAATGAGAAAGGTTGAGAAGAGGAACAAAGGAATGAAGAAAAAATGGAAAGGAAAAAAAGATGAATACGAAGAAGGAAGGATTTCTCTCTTGGACCTTGATATTATCCCAAGAATGAACAGAAAACTTATTTGCCATCAATTTTTCTTGCTAACTGAATAAATTAGCATTCCAATACAGAAATGCCAAATACATTAATTTAGGGGATTAAGGGTAATAGCTGAGAGAGAAAAACCTCTCCAAGAGCACCTTGGAAAGGCCTTTGCCTTAAATATACCAAGAACATGATTTAACATTTAAGATCATTTTAGTATCATTAATTAGCATACATGACTTACACCATCCATCTAACAACTCATTGGCAAAACTGAATGTCACAGTAATAATAGAAAGAGCAGTATGCCAGTTGGTGCAATATTAATCTTGAAAAGAGCAGGGAAATTTGAATATGAAAGATGAATCGTACTCAGACACTAGTGTATACTTCTTCCTGAATTAATGTTAGATGTATTTCAATCTCACTCAGAGTAACATAACATCATAGGATAAAAACGAAAATTTTCGTAGCTCCATAGTTTGTTTTGTAAATGATTGATTATTCAATCCCCACACCAACAAAAACATGTTTTGTGGCTTTAAGATATAATTTTATACTTGATGCAATGTACCATGTAGACTAAAAGAGACTAATGATAAGTTTGTAGTACAAATGAAAGACTGCAAGCAAAAGAAATTATAAATTTTAATGACAGATGTTCTCTTGGGACCTTGCAGATGAAGATCAGTCACATTTACAGCATTTGACTGTGCCCTCTCACAGTCCTAGAGTCATTTCAAAAAAGTCCAAAACCCCAGGTGCAGGAGGATGGTGAGTTCAAAGCCAGCCTTAGCAAAATAGAGGGACTGAGCAACTCAGCAAGACACTGTGTCTAAATAAAATATATTAAAAAGGGCTGGGAATGTGACTCACTGTTTAAGTGCTCCTGAGTTCAATCCCCTCAAAATATTCAAAATTCTGGAAAACGTGAACATATATGAATTATGTCAAATTTATAACTAATTGTTATACTATCAAAATTTAAAGTATATCCATTTTATAATGGCCACATTAAGAAGCTGTATAATAATTCTAATGATATTGTCATTATTTTTAAAAGGTATTGTTTGGAACTGCTTTGAGAACCCCAAGCTCAAATTCTGTGCTATATACTAACTAACCAGAGAAATGAAGTTTCTAGCTCCTTACTCCCATGTAAGTGAACATGTGCTCTCTGTACTAATGGGGATAAAATTAAAAAACAAAACAAAAAAGTGCAAAAATCTCTTATCACACATGCAATATGTGCTACAGACACTGAGGATGTGGTTTTGCCCCAAAGAAAGATTTTCTAGAGTGTTTTTCATCTGTAGTGAAAAATCAGGGTAATGCTACATATCCGCGATTCACCAATTTTCAATCGCCCTATTGCTGCAGTAAAAATCACTAATAGTGGTGAATCCAACCTTTGTAACAAGGAGTCATCACTTGGATTTCAGAGTTGATATTTGGGTCCACAAAATCTCCTGATTACTTTCACTCTTTGTACCACATTCACTGGGCTTTACCAACGCTGAAAAATACAATGAGGAGGTGAAAATAAATCTTCTGTTGCTACAATTGGAGATAAAGTGTAAGGAACATGAGTTTTCCAGTCAAACAAACAGAAATGCAAACCTTATGTTAAGCGCCTGCTTCTTAATTTCATATATAACTTGAAATATTGCTGGGAGCATTAGCAATACTGCATGTAATTTATATGAGGTTTTCAGGACCAAACAAACTTATAATTGTCTAATCTCCAAAAAAGAACCCATAGATGAGAAACAAAATATGCTTCCAAATGCCTACTAAAGAAAATGACAATCTGCAAATCGTGGAATGGATAGACAAACTGAGATTTGTAAAAATTGTAGCTTACCAGTGGCTTCAGGGTAATGGATAGTACTCAGGAAGAAAGAGGAATAGGAATCAGGGAGAAGATGCATGATGTCTGGCATTAACTGCATCTTGAAACTTTTCCCCAAAATCATTTCTAAAGGCTTCTGAATCACATGGGAAGTATAGTCACAGCATTGCCACAACATCTTGGTAGCAATTTCTATATTAGTATTTTAGTTCATGGTTTCAGAGGTTTGAATGTTTGGTTGACCAACTTTATTTCTTTGGGTCTGAGGTGAGGCAAAACTTCATTGTGGAAATGTGTTGCAAATGAAAGCTGCTCAGCTCATGGAAGCCAGGGAACAGAGAGGGAGCTAAAGAAAGGATCCAAAGAGAAGATCAACCCTTTCATCACATGCCCCCAGTGATCTGCTTCTCACTAAGTCCCACCTCCCAGTAGGCCAGGGAGTGATCAATGGATTAAGCTACAGATGAGGTAAGATCCTTCATGATCAAATCACTTCCCAACAGCCCCTCACACTCTGAACACATGAGACTTTGGGATTCAATCATAGCACATTCTGATATGCTGTATATTTGTAGTTTTCAGATCAGAGTGATTTTTCTCCCAGGGATCATTCTATTATATCTGGAAATTATATATATATTTATATATATACATATATATATGGTATGTATATATATAGATATATATTATGTATGTATATATATATACACATACATAATATACATATATATTATGTATGTATATTTTAATTTTCATTACCTCTGAAGGGAAACTTAGCATCTATTTGGTAGAAAAAGGGATGCTGTTAAAAGCTATTGAACAAATACTCCTACACATGCTCTGGCCCCAATACTAACAGAACCAGGTTGGGAATCCTTCTCTATAATTTAATTATTTACTGTATCAACTCTTTGTCTTTTCAGGCAGTCTAGTCTCTACAGGAATAGCATGTCCTATATCCTCAGTGCCTAGAATAATGTCTGGAACACAATAGAGGGTCAAAAGCTAGTAATTAATGTTATGGGGTACAACTTAGGAACAGACTCATCACCACTGAGAAGGGCAAATTTAAGAGTCTTTATTAAGCTGGTCGGCTGACTGTCTCACACAATGCCCCAAAAAATGGCTTTGGGAGAACAGCCCCAACCACAGGGTTGCAGGGATTCTTATGAAAAGTCACATCAATCATAAGTGTCTGTTGCTATGATTCAAAATTACAAACTTACATCATGAAATCATCAGCAGAGGGGAAAGTGGGTCAAAATGACCCCTACCTAAGTACAAACTAAAGAATGGTTACTAACATCCACACAATCATTGTTGACATTACCACTCCACATGGTGCATTGTTTAGGAGAAAAAGGAATCAAAGGAGAACAATTTTTCATCACATAATTGTCGTTTTGTATTACTAAACATGTCATGCTAAGTAACTGATGATGGGTGCAGAGGCGGGGTGTTCCCATGAGAGAAGTTCGTTTCCTACATAATATGGAATCTCAGAGAAAAATGGAGTCTGTTAAGTCATTGCCCATATAGCCTGGCCTGTAACATTTCTATGGAGGCAAATCTGTCAGCTTGTCACAGTTAAAAGAATTTATAGACAAATAAATGGAAAATTTTAAAATTCACATATAGCTATTCTGGGACTATTTTGTTTTATCTTACAGACTAATACTCCTGACTATATTACAAATAATTCTAAAAAAGGATATATACAAAATCCCTTCCAGACAAATACCTACAGAACTATTACTTTTATACTTTTTCAAATTAAAAACTTTTAAAAATTGTGATATTTATGACAAAAACTAAATGAACAAAAGGGTGATACCAGCAACAAACCCCTGCAGTAGAAGTTTCATGTTCAGATATTTCATCCACCCAATAACAACTTGCCCAAATGATCTTTTCCTCTTCTCTGAACTTCTCTAATGCTGTTTGCCCCCCTTACCCACATTATCCTTTAATAGTTAAGAGATACCCATATTAAAAAAATAATAATAGCTTTCTTCAATGCAGACACCCAGCAGAAGAATAGTGGGAAGATTTTCCAAGTCAATGCACTGAACTTTCAACATCATATCAACAACTCAGTTATTAGCAGGGCTTATCTTAATTTTCCATGAAGTAGATATACTTTAAATTTAATCATCTCTTAGATTACACTTAGGATTGCAAACTTAATGTGAGCATCTCATTTCAACTGCATTCAGCTTTTTCAATTCAGAAATAATTGATTTTTCATCTACATTCAGAAGCATAAAGAATGAGAGAAAAATAGTTGTAATGCCATAAAACCAAATAAGTGTATGGGGACATATTGAAAAGCCTGATTAAAATTGAGATAGAAACCTTGAAACATTTCAAGTGCTTTGATAGTGAAAGTAATAATTTTGGATTGTATTATGTATTTTTTTTTTTACCTATGGGTCAAGTTCTGAACTTGGCTGTGTTCTTTTTATGGTATTTCATTTGCTATGCCTATTATTTTATATATTTACCAATTTACTTAAGAATGAGTTATTAAGCAATGATTGCTTCAAATTCCTGTGGTGTGTTCTTGGCAGAGGTGACAGGATTCAAGAGAAAAGAAAGAAAAGATGAAATAAGCTATCCAGGCACAAAAGTTGTTTTTTTTGTTTGTTTGTTTGTTTGTTTTTCTGATGAGAAAAGCAGACCCATACTGTAGCACAGGAAGTATGAGGATTCTTGAATAATCACTTACTTTCAAACCTGATCCTACTAATAAACTCTGATCATTACTTAGTATTTCCATTAACAGACAATTAGTTGAATTTAAAAAAAAAGTCTTTCTGAACAGTTTTATTGCAATTCCTATGCTTTAGAGTTTCTCAAAAAAATTAGGCTAATTTGAATTTTCAGCTATGGTCTAATGCCTGATTTAAAATATCTCAGTTTCCCAATTTTCATTGACTAATTGGTATACCTGCTCCAGCATTTAAACTTCCAAGCATATTTTAGATTACATAGTCTTAGTGGAAACTGTTAAAAAGAAAAAAAAAAAAAAAAAAGTCCTTCAGCCAAGTTAGAACAAATAGTTAAATAAGTGAAAATGAACTTGAAAATATTGTTATAAAGCAGGCTATTTTTGAGAAAACAAAATTAGCACTATAATTAAAATTCATAAGGTTAGCTTAATGAGAAGGAAATGAAAAAGAAAATATGTGAAAAAATTATAAAGTTCAAAATTGTTTGGTTTTTAAATAATGCTCTTTTGAGTCTGTGAAATGCCAAAATGAACTAAAGAGAAAAAATTGACTAAAGTCAGTGCAATAGAGAGAAGATCAATTGGAATATCACAAAAAGTGGAAATATGTCATGTTTCACGGGTAAAGGTGAGGGAACTACTTAATCATATCAGGATATACTATGAAAGATATAGAAAAGAATGAGGAAATCATTTTTTAAGTTATCTAAAACCAACAGGTCATGAAGGGAATTTTGTCATCCCTATATTAAATATGAAAATAGAGATAAAATGCTACATATATATGCATAACATGTATGCATATATAAGTACATGTGTATATATACATGTATATACATATTATACTTTCTAATGTTGCAATTATTTCAATTCTTAGTAAATATTCTGAGTAAGTATTGACCAGGATGTGAATTTGGAAATAGTGGATTAGAAATAAAAAATGTATTTTTCTTTTATAAACCCATCTCTTAATTTTGTCCTATATTCTTTAATTGAGTATGAGCATACTGCATTTGTGTCCTTAAAATTTTGCACAATTACCCTGTATGGCATCATCCAACACTAATTTTTTTCTGCCAATGTGTGCTGTTCCATTCTTTATCAGCTCTATTCCCAAAATCTCATCCTTGAAGATAGTTGGCCAAAAGAGAAAATATGCCTGATTTATTTAGGATGTAGATGTAAAGGAGCAATCATTTCTCTGAAAGTTCTTGGTCAGAGAAAATGTGAAACTGATAGAGAAGGCCTGTTAGAGTCTAGTTTATTTTTGTTGTTTCTTGCATTATTAAAAACTCTCCTTTCTGAGTGCTGGACCTGCTGAGAGTCACCTTGGGCTAAATTGCTTTTTGTGCATACTCAGGGAGACAGTAGCCACAAAACCATCATTCTGTGATCAGCTTCAATATCATGCATTATCATGGTCGTCTCATAGCATATAGAGAGTTTAGTTTCTGGATTTCCCTGTAAACTCTAATTATGCCACCTACAATGAGCCTGGGGCCTAAACTTCCTCAGATATTTCTAACAGCATTGTCAGACCTTTAGTTTTCTAACTCTTCATAATTGTGTGAAATGTAATTCTTTATTGCATAGTATCCAGCATTCTGATTCTTGCTTCATTAATTGAACCCTGACTGATAAAACAAGCAAATATCTTGCTTTCCTAAATTTCATCATTCATAGATTTTTATCTCTAAAAGTCACCTTTTTCAATTTGTTTCCTTAATTTAGTTGCACTACCAACATAGTTTTCTCTTTTTAGTCTAAACCAAGTTTCACAAAGAAAAGAGGGGGAAGAAAGAAAGAAAGAAAGAAAGAAAGAAAGAAAGAAAGAAAGA
>JAJEJO010003759.1:60284-81422 GCA_020662805.1 Glaucomys volans | reverse complement strand
AGAAAGAAAGAAAGAAAGAAAGAAAGAAAGAAAGAAAGAACGAACTTCTAATATACCTCTGGTTTCCCATTCAGGCTACTTATCAGAGCTTCTAGGTAACTTTTTATTTTTTTTTTATTAATACTGTTAGTTGTAAAGGGACACAATACCTTTACTTATTTATTTTTATGTGGTGCTGAGGATTAAACCCAGTGCCTCACACGTGCTAGGCAAGCACTGTATCGCTGAGCTATAGCCCTCTAAGTAACTTTCTTAAAAATATAGATCCTTAAAATAAAAATCATTTGATATAGGTTCCAAGTTACTTATAAAAATCCATCTGTGAGTCTAATGGATCAGCCCTGTTATCAACCATTATGGATTGGATATGTGGTGTCCCCCAAAATTACTGTGTTAATGCAGAAATATTCATAAGCAAAATGATTAGGTTATTGGAGCTGTGCCCCAATCAGTCCATCCTAGTTTGACTAGACTGAGTGTGTGGGAACTGTAGGCAGGTGGGGTGTGGCTGGAGCAGGTGGGTCACTGGGGGCATGCCCTTGAGACCGCTTCTCCCTTTTCTTTCTACATTTTGGCTCTCATGAATGGAGAAGCACTCCTCCACCATGACCTTCTCCATGATGTTCTGCTTAATCTTTGAATCAGAGCATTACTAATTTGGTCAAATATGGACTAAATCTCTGGCACCGTGAGCCAAAATAAATTTTGTTGTTGTTGTTGTTGTTTTGGGGGTTTTTTTGGTCAGATATTCTGGTCACAGTGATGCAAAGTTACCTAAAACACCAACTTTAATGGAATAGAATTACAGTTACACTCATGTTATTTGAATATTAGTATGGATTTGAATCCTACTTTGTTTAGTATGTAACTTGAGAATGTTTCCTAAACTCTCTAATTTTTAGTTTCCTCATATTAAAATGGAATTCCTGACACCACCTAACAGCAATAATTGAGCAATTTACAAAGTAATAACTACTTTGTCTAACAGAGTAAATTAAATTCAGTTAAACCAATTAATGGCTATAAAAAACTCAATAACAATTATTAGTCATACTGTAGTAATACCATTCTAAAACACCATGTTTGTTAACTCTACAACCTAAATACCTCCAACTTATTCCATTGTGTCACCAGAAAAAAAGAAATCATACCCCTCTTATAGTTTCAACAAAAAATATTAGGCATTTAGTGAGCTTATGCTACTCATGCTAGGATTGTATTTTCCAGGTGCTGGGGATCAAACTCAGGGCCTTGCCCATGTTAATCCTGCACTCTATCACTTAGCTATGCTCCCTACCCTTGTGCTAGAAATGTTGATACCATCTTTGAATTCTTTCTCAGTAATCTAAACATTTGTTTTCAGTACAAGGTTAGATCCATGATAATACACACAATTATACATGTTGTAATGCAACCTATATTTTAGTGAAATAACAATAATGAATAAAATAATTTAAAAAAATGTTAGGAAGTGATTAAATGAAGAAAAGAAAATCAAGAAAACTAGACGTAAGCTTTGTTAGTAATCTCAGTTCTTTTAAGTACATAGATTCTGCAGGGAAAAGCAGGCCTCATTATATTTAGGAAATAGGACAATGAGAAATATTCTAACATTTTCATAATTGGTATATGTGGATAATTTTATATTATTGCTTTATTCCTTTAGAAGAGCTAAAATTTTCCTGAGAAATGTTACTAAAATATAAAAATTAAACTGTAGATAAGCATTTAAATAAAAAAAATGCTATTATTTTGCATCAAATCAGATATAATGATGCTTCCAAATTATAAGTTTAACAATGTGTTCAAAGATGACAACTAAATTAATTGCTTTTTTCTTTAATTATCAAACAAATGAGACTCAAATAATGTTCAATCATATGTTACCATATCACTGCCAAAGCTAGTAAATGAAGGGAGATGAACCAGAGATTGAACAAAATTTTAAAAACAATTGGCAATTGAACTTTTGTAATCTGAAAAATTTGCTCTTGATTATAAATATAGGAATTTGCCAGGATTAATGTAGATTCCAAAGAGCTATTATTAAGATATGTACATTTTAATAGTACATAATAAGACTAATCAATTTCTAAAAATGAAGAGACACAGACAACAAAATGAAACTATGAAACAAGTAAAAATTTTAATACTGTTTTCTGATTCAAAAAGACACCTTACAATCTAGGAATGGAGAAGGATTTGCTTAATTTGATAATAGATATCCAAAAAGGAAAAATAAGACAACATATTTAATGGTGATGAACTACTCTCTGAGATTAGAAATTAGATATGAAAGTTTGTTGATTACTATTCATTTAAAGGAAAATATTTAAGAAATTAGATGAATAAATAAAACCATCTTTTCAAGTTACACAAATGTGAAAGTCAGACATCTAGGAAAACCTGTAAATAAATTACTAAAATATTTTAAGTGAATTTAGCAGGATTACTGAACATAAAGAAAGTTTGAATTTTGGGACCTCTAAATGAAAAAATGAAAAACAAAGTAGGAAAATGAAACCATTTACAATTACATAAAATATCATTTAAAAAGGAATAAATACATTAAAAAAAACATAAAGTGATAATAAAGACCTAAACAAGGTAAAGAGGCACGATGTTTATGAATTGGTAGACTCAATACTATAAAGATAGTGTTGTGTACAAGAAAAACAATAAGATCCAGTGCAATTCCAAACAAATCTCCAATCTTTTGCTTTAATTTTTTGTTTTTCTGTTTTGATTTTTCAGTTTATTCTGAAACTTATTTAGGGGATTTGAAGACTAGCCAAACAATATAAAAACAAATACAGGGTTTTTTTTAACCTCCTAAATATAATATCACTTATAAAGCAATTAACTAAGTAATGGAAATACTAGAGTTCAAAAAGATCAGTATCATAGATAAAGAATTTCAAAAAAGAGACACATACATGGACAATTGATTTTTGTTATCCATGTATCATTCAATAGCATTTATTTAATCTCCAGGTGTTGGAGTAGTTTCTGTTTTTTATTTTATCATGGATTTCTACTTTCATTCCATAATGATCTGATAGAATACAAGGTAGTATCTCTATCTTTTTATACTTGCTAAGAGTAGCTTTGTGGCATAACATATGGTCTATTTTAGAGAAGGACCTATGAGCTTCTGAGAAGAACATGTATTCACTTATTGATGGATGGAATATACTATATATGTCTGTTAAGACTAAATTATTGATCATGTTATTGAGTTCTATGGTTTCTTTGTTCAATTTTGTTTGGAAGATCTGTCCAATGGTGAGAAAGGTGTGTTAAAGTCACCTAGTATTATTGTGCTGTGGTCTATTTGGTTCCTAAAATTGAGAAGAATTTGGCGTACATGGGTGTGTCATTGTTTGGGGCATAAATATTTATGATTGTTATGTCTTGCTGATTCATGCTTCCCTTAAGCAATATGAAATGTCCTTCTTTATCCCTTACAACTAATTTTGGCTTGAAGTCCACTTTATCTGATATGAGGATGGAAACCCTGCTTTTTCACTGAGTCCACGTGAATGGTATGTTTTTTCCCATCGTTTCACCTTTAGTCTATGGGTATCTTTTTCTATGAGATGCACCTCGTGAAGGCAGCATATTGTTGGGTCTTTCTTTATAATCCAATCTGCCGGTCTATGTGTTTTGATTGATGAGTTCAGTTCATTAACATTGAGGGTATTATTGAGATATGATTTGTATTCCCAGTCATTTTGGCTTATTTTTTGTTTTTTCCTTGACTTGGTTTTTCCTCTATTTGGCTATTCCTTTAGGGTAGTTTTGCCCTTTGCTGACTTACATTGTTTTTCATTTCTTCCTCATGGAATATTTTGCTGAGAATGTTCTGTAGTGCTGGCTTTCTATTTGTAAATTCTTTTAGCTTTTGTTTATCATGCAAGGATTTTATTTCATCTTCAAATCTAAAGGTAAGTTTTACTGGGTATAAGATTCTTCATTGGCATCCATTTTCCTCCAGAGCTTGAAATATGTTATTCTAGACCCTTCTAGCTTTTGGGATCTGGACTGAAAAATCTCTGATATCTGTATTGGTTTACCCCTGAATGTAATCTAATTTTTTTTCTCTCACAGCCTTTAAAAGACTATCTTTATTTTGTATGTTAGGTACTTTCATTATAATGTGACTTGGTGTTGATCAGTTCTAATTTTGTGCATTTGGTGTCCTATAACCCTCTTGTATTTGATTTTCCATTTCATTCTTCAGATTTGGAAAATTTTCTGATATTATTTCATTGAATAGATTATTCTTTCCTTTGGTTTGTATCTCTGTGCCTTCCTCAATCTCAATAATTCTTAAATTTGTACTTTTCATGATATTCCATAATTCTTATAGGTTCTGTTTGTGAATTCTTACCATCTTCTCTGTTTGGTCAACTTTGTTTTCAAGATTAAATATTTTGTCTTCAATGTCTGCAGTTTGTGGGTCTGTCTTCCAGGTGATCTAGCCTGTTGGTTATGCTTTCTATTGAGTTTTTAATTTGGTTTAATGTTTCCTTCATTTCAAGAATTTCTGTTTGTTTTTTTTTTCAGAATCTCTATCTCTTTACTGAAATGATCTTTTGCTTTCTGCTTTTTTACTGAAATGATCTTTTGCTTTTTTAACTAATGATTGGTGTGATCATTCATTGCCTGCATTTGTTCTCTTAACTTATCGTTTGCTTCTCTGATCATTTTAATTATGTGCATTCTGAACTCCCTTTCTGACAGGTCTTCTGCCATGCTGTCATTGGATTCTGTTGATGTAGCATTTAGGTTTATTTGGGACACTTTATTCCCTTGTTTTCTCATGTTGTTCATGTATTTTCCCCTTTAGCAGAAAGAATCTGAGGTATTGCATTTCTCACCCTACAGACTTAGCGTGTCCCTGCAGATTTCCAATACTTCATCTTGAAGTGAGAGATCAATATTAGCAGCACACCATACAAACAATATGCATCCTTAACTCAAACTTTCCTTTTTAAGATATAAACCATATTATCTTAGTAAAGTGTGATGATGAGTTCTATTATTATCTACCATTTAGCCAATAGGTTTGCAATAAGGACCACAATTTCTAATGGTGCACAAAGAGGATGAGGTAGGGTGTCAGATATATCATTAATGAGATACAAAGTGTGACAATAGAGGCACTATGTTATAGGAGTAGTGAGAAAGGAATTAAAGAAATTGGTGTTAACATGAGAAAAGGGAGAGTCTCCAAGGAGACAGATTAGAGGAAAATAGGGTGAGAAAGATATTAATTAAAAAAAAGAAAAGTAGGAATAATAGTAGGTATAATAGGAATAATCGCAATATTGTTACTAATGAAGTAAAAAAACCCCAAAAAACTATAATAAAACTATCCGGTACTGTTCAAACCTCCTAGTCTTCAGTAGCCTGATGCTTGGGAGAATCTTGATAATGTGGTATACCAAGAAGGGTGCTGCCCTTCTTGGTATGGTGGCCTCCTGGTGGGGTATAATTCCTGCTAGTGGGCAGTGGTGCCCCCACATGTTGACAGATGATCAACCACTGCCCAGGCATTATACCACAGGCTGGGACTGGGCTGTGGTGTGCCTGGGCCTTTGGGCCAGGCCTCCCTGGCGCAGAAGTCTCATGCATCTGCGCTGGGTTTATCCTGATGTCTGTCTCTGGCCCAGTTTCCCTGGTCTGTAAGTCTCGCAGGGTTTTGCTGAGCTGGGCTGCACCTAGGCCTCTGGGCTGGGCCTCCCAGCAGAGAAATCTCATGCAGGTGCTCCAACAATTGATTTTTAACAAAAGTCACACAGTATAGGAAGAAAAGTTGGTCACTGAAAAAATTTCAATAAATGTAATATATAGAAAACAAATAGCATTTCACACTCATTCCCCACCACAAACAACTCAATTCCAGGTTCAATATATATGTAAATTTAAAAGCTAAGATAATAAAGCTTATAGAAAGTGTCAGAGGAAATATATTTGCAAACTTTAGAAGGTAAGCATTTCTTAAATAGCATAAACATAAACACATGCACATACAAACATTCATAAAGGACTAGACTGAAAAACTAGAATACGTTCTTATTTTTATCATAAGAGCAAAAAGGGGATAAAAGAATCAACAATATTTCAAACACATGTAACTAAAAAATTATCTTATCCGTCTCCCATTACTGACTATAAAGAACTCATAAACCTCAACCCTCCACAAGTAAAAAAATAAAATAAAATAAAATAACCCAATCTATAAATAGGCTAAGGAACTAAACAGACACCTCACAGAAGAAATATACTCGATCAACAAATACATGAAAAAATGTTCAACATCTCTAGGAATTAGAGAAATGCAAATCAAAACTACTCTACAATTTCATCTCACTCTAGTCAGAATGGCAATTATCAAGAACACAAACAACAATAAATGTTGACAAGGATGTGGGGAAAAAAGTACACTCCTACATTGGGATGGGACTGCAAACTCTTGCAAATATTATGGAAAGCAGTGCGAAGATTCTTTAGAAAACTTGGAATGGAACCACCATTTGATTCAGCTATTCCACTTCTTGGTTTATGCCCAAAGGACTTAAAGTCAGCATACAGTGACACAGCCACATCAATGCTTATAGCAGCTAAATTCACAATAGGCAAACTATGGAACTAACCTACTAGCCCTTCAATGGATAAATGAGTAAAGAAATTGTGGTAAAAATACACAATGGAATATTACTTAGCCTTAATGAGAAATGAAATGATATTATTTGCAGATAAATGGATGGAGCAAGACAATACCATGCTAAGCGAAATAAGCCAATTCCAAAAAACCAAAGGCCGAATGTTTTCTCTGATATGCAGATGCTAATTCATAATAAGCGAGGGTGGCTAGGGAAATATAGAGGTACTTTGGATTAGGCAGAGGGGAGTGAAGGAAGGGAAACGGGTATGGAGGTAGGAAGGATAGTAGAATGAATTGGACATTATTACCCTATGGACATAAATGGTTACACAACTGGTGTGATCCTATGTCATGTACAACCAAAAGAATGAGAAGTTATACTCCATTTAGGTATGGTGTGTCAAAATGCATTCTACCACCACGTTTAACTAATTAGAAAAAAATAAGTTTAAATGAGGAAAAATATTAATAGGAATATCTGTAATGGGCATGGATGAGTATTTCAGAAAATATGACATCCAAATGGGAAATAATTATATGAAAACGTAATAAATCTGTTAGTTGTTCATACTGAAGCTGTGTCAAACAGCTACATGATATCAAGATTCACCAGTCACAATGGCCACCATCAAAGAGATTGGGTCATCCTGATGAGTCTGTTGAAATTACTGAAACAGACTCCTGGCAGGAGTGTATCATGGAACAACTATTTTGGAATATGGCCAGTCTACTAAAGTACAATGTAGTCTGAAATATAGTAGGTACTGAATGAATGAATGGGTGAATTTCACTTTGCATTTCATGGTATATCTCGCCCATCCATATCACTTAATTGACATGTACTTTTAATTCCACAAACATATATTTTAAAAAACACAAGGCCAAGCCAGAAGAACCCTAGATGAAACAAGTAAGGGTTGGGAAGGAGAGTGACAGAGAGTGACATAGACAACTTTAATATTTAAGACAAATGGCCTCAATAAATATTGATTTTTTTTCATTTTGATATGTGTTAGTTTTGTTAATTTCAATAAATAATAAGACTATACATGATACAGACAGTGGAAAATAAAATGTATTTTCAGATTCCATATTTTTAAAGAATACAGAGGAAAGAAAGAATGGTGGCAAGGATTATATAGAAAGTGCTTTGAACACTTTTTCTAGGTTTTTATTAATGATTCTATATATGTACCTTCCTACAGGAATGTAATCAACTAAGTGCTTTCATGCAGAAAGCAGTAAAGATTTTATTGGTTATTCTGCATTTCCAGAAAGTTCATGACTTTCTCTCCAGATTTGATGCACACAAGCTCTTCCTGAGTAATTTTATAAAGCTGTTGGCAAATCACTCCAGGAAAGAGATAGGGATCAGTGTTGTATCTTTATCTTAGACATTCTTCTCACCACTCCTACAAGACAAATTTATTACCTGTGCTTTAAAAATAAGCAGGCTATCTCATTTGCCAAAGTTCAAATTCAAAATGAATGGCTCAGTTAGCAGCTGAATTCAAGCTTATATGATTCCATTTTAAAACCTCTGTCTGCTCTGACACATGGTCAGTTAAATAGGTAGAAATTAACAGTGTAAAGTGTAAAGGCAAGAGCAGAGGGACTTTCAGATAATGTAACCTCCTGTAGAATAATGGGATTGTCTTGCAGGAAAGGTTAATTTTAAAGATGCTTTGGAAGAAAGAGGTTATTGAAAGTGAGACATTAAAATATTCTCCAGGGTATTCATCCTTCTGTATTAGGCACTCAAACAAGTAATATAATTTTATAGCATTATTAATATGTATGTTCAAGTTAAACAAATTTAACCTTATAGGAAAATGTATTGCATATTTCTTAATTGGTCATTAGGTAAATCAAGTTCATTTTTTTTTAAATTTTTGATAAACTTTAACCAAATAAAGTGTTCTAAAGGTAAATTGAAGAGAAAGAACTCATAATTGCACCAATTTATGTATAAACAAGAATTATTTGTTAGACACCAGATAACTATGTCCTTTATGTGGGTAGATGCAGATAAGCATTTCTCCTCTACAGACTAGATCCATTATAAAATACACAAACATATATTTTGCACAAACTACATTTCAGTGAAAGAACAATAATTAATTTTGTTTTATATATAAATTAAAAATTAGTTTAAATTTTAAAAAAATTTTTAACTGTTCAACTTAGATTCAAAGTTTGTTACCACTCACCAATTTTCTGCTTTTCTAACAGATTAAACAAATGAAGTTCTAGATAAAAATTCCATCCAAACAACTTTTATTTTCCCTCCATAATCATAAAGTACTACTTTCCCTTTGTACAAAAAAAAATTTAAAAGCATGAGGATTTAGTCAACTTTCCAACAGTTACCAAGCTTAGACCAGAAACTGTCTTCTGACTTCTGACATCTACTTCAGTGCTCTTACCATAGTGTTTTTGTTTTGTTTTGCTTTTTTCCCAGTGCTAGGGATTGAATCCAGGGCCTTGGGCTTGCAAGGCAAGCACTCTACTAACTGAGCTATATCCCCAACCCCTATAGTTTTGATTTAAAATTGGATTTGCCTTAGGTACGGTTACCTGAATTCTAAAAAATGAAAAGATTATTTTCCAAAAAGATTATATTTCCTATTTCTCCAGAAAGAATTAAGTATATGGAAATATTTTTATATTTCATTAACTTTATTGATAATAATCATGTATCTATCATATACAACATGCTGCATATAATTTTTATCATGTAATCAAAACTACAAACCCATAAGATAGGTGATATTTAACCCAATATATTACTGAAAGGACTGTGGCTCAGAAACAGGGCAAAGTATCCATTACCTACAATGAAGAGGCAGAGTGCAGGGATGAGTAAGGGGCGGTACTGCAGAATGAATTCTCAAGAAATCATGTTACTTGCATTTATAAATACACCATAGGGAACTACACCTTAATGCACAGGTAGGAAGAATCAATCAAATATAAATAAATAAATGAGCAAAAGGAAGTCTAATAGAATTGAGGAAAGAGAATGGGAGAAGGAGGGGAGAACAAGAAGTGAAAGGGGAGGGAAAGGGGAGACCATAAACTGAAATGGAATTCCATGCACATGTGAGTTTGTCCCGATGAGAACTCATCTGAATGTGGTGTGGTATATCAGGTGAGAGGAGATGGTGTTCCACTCTAGGATAGTTGTGAGTAATGAGAAGGATGAGAAGTATTAAGGACATAAAGGCACAAAAACTTGTAAAACAGCTGTAAAGATTAAGGAATAGACAACAGTAAAAGGTTGTTAGGTTATTGAAATGAAGAGGATAAGGGGACTGGCAACTTAGTGCATAAAACAGGACAATTTATGGCGAAGACATGAATTCAGATTTTCATGATTTAGGTTTGGGGTTCCACACAAGGAGTTTTCCATGTCTTTGATAGTCATGGACGTAAACTAGGAGAGCAACATGGTTTGGGGGAATTTTAATATATCATTATTAGATTATGGCATAGATTTAGTTGGGATCATCTAGGGAGATGGTAGAATGAATAATTATTAAATTTAATTTTATCATTATTAGATTATGGGATGGACTTAGCTGAGGTCATCTAGAGAGATGATAGAATGAAAAATAATTTAGCTTTGGATTGAATTCTATGAAATAAAAATATAAGCAGTTAGCCAAAATGTGGTACATGTAGCAGGCAGAGAAGGGTTAGCTAGAAAAACACAATTTAACAGGGAGTGGAGTATGTTGAAAAGAATGAATGGCCGAAGTTCAAATCATTCAATAAATTAGGGCTCAGCTGGGAGTGGTAGCCCATATCTATAATCCCAACAGTCCAGAGGCTGAGGCAGGAGGATGGCAAGTTTAAAGCCAACCTCAGCAGTTTAGTGAGGCCCTAAATAATCTAGTGAGATCATGTCTCAAAAATTAAAAATGAACTGGACTGGGGATGTGCTTAAGTGGTTAAGTGTCCCTGGGTTCAATCCTAGGTACCTAAATAATAAATAAACCAATGCCTAAAAATACCAATGCCATTGGAGATTCCCTCCTTTGGTAAATGTATATGTCTCAGTACATATTCTGCTATATGCTATGAACTCCAACACAGTGAGAAGAAAGCACGTATGCTCTTTCTCATTCTGGAAATTACATGGAGTGAGGAAGAAAATTGCACAAGAAAAAATAATCCTAAATTACTCTGGGTGTTAAGTAGAAAAAGAACAACGGTGGGAACAGAAAATGACCAGATTTTCCTAACTTACATTGAAAGTTAAGACAAACTTGTCTGAGTAAATGACATTTAAATTGTGATCTCCAACATGGCAGCTTACAAGTGACCCTTGGAAGGATATTTTCAAGGAGAAAATAGGATGAAATTCAGAATGCAGTGGATTGAAAAATTAATGTTATATGAAGAATTGGATTCACTTTGAGGAATATTGAAAATAGGAAAAAGTAAAACTTGATCTGGAATGTGGGTGCGGTTGATTTCACCTCATCATCATTGAGAAAGTGAAACAAATTGAAACAGAAAAGGTAAACAAAATGAGGGAGTGAGCCTGCCAACCGGGAAGGGGAGAAAGAATCTTCCAGAAATCGAGATCATCAAGCTCTGGCATGTTAGAAGCATGTATTGGGAAAACAGGAGGGAAGGAGAAAAGCAGACAGACAGGCTTTAAAAGGCAATGAGGATTAGAGAACATCATGCTAAGCAAAATAAGCCAAATCCAAAAACCAAAGGCGGAATGTTTTCTCAGATATGCTGATGCTAATTCACAATAAGGGGCAGAGGCAGATAGGGAAGAATAGAGTTACTTTATATTAGGAGAGGGAAGTGAGGGGGTATGGGGGTAGGAAGGATAGTAGAGTGAAACAGACATTATTACCTCATGTACATATATGATTCAATGACCAATGTGATCCTACAACATGTACAATCAGAAAAATAAGAGATTGCACTCCATTTATGTATGATTTATCAAAATGCATAAATGCATTCTATTGTCATGGATAACTAATTAAAACGAATACAAAAGTTAATTTTAAAAAACAGCAATGGTGGCCGTGTGAAGTGGTGCGTGCCTGTAATCCCAGCAGCTAGGAGGCTGAGGCAGGAGGATCATGAATTCAATGCCAGCCTCAGCAATTTAGAGAGGCCCTAAGCAACTCAGTGAGACTTTGTCTCTAAATAAAATACAAAAAAGAGCTGGGGATGTTGCTCAGTGGTTAAATGCAACTGAGTTCAATCCCTGGTACCAAAAATAAATAAATAAATAAAAGACAGTGACTAAGAGGAGTGGGAAAAGCAGCAGGACTCAGTAAGTTGCTGTTAGGACCTGGGGTTTTGCCCAGGGAACTGGGTGGCTCATGCATGCTGATCCGAAGTGCGATGATGGGATTCACATTGAGAGGGACACCCCTGGCTACTATTGGGGGACAGCATGTAGAAGTTTAAGAGACAAGAACAGAACTAAGGGAACTATTCAGAAAGGTATTGCTTCTTGGAAAGAAGCAATGGTAATAACTTGTACCAGAAAGATAGCAAGGGAAGGAGTCATATTCTGTTTCTATTTTGAAGACAGAGTCAACAGAATTTTCTGATGTTGAAGATAGGGAGGATTTGAGAAATAGAAGAATCAATATTTATTCTAAGATGTTAGATCTGGAGATGAGAAGAATATAATTTCTCTTAAGCAAAAGAGGGATGGAGGAATCAGATTCCGATGTAAACAGGTTGGGCTTAAGTCATCTCTTAAACAAGGTATTTAATACAAAAAAAAATGAATTAGAGAAGGAGGTTGAGGTTAAGGGTGTAAATAAAAGCATGTTGAATGAGGGGGTATTGTGTAAGCATGAAACAGAACGAAATCATCTAGGGAGAAAAAAGAAAAATGCCTCAAGTTTATGGATTGAAAGGGAAAAGGAAGTAAAAGAAGAAACTGAAATGACACAGAGAATATATAACTAATGAAAAAAGAAAGAAAGGAAAAAATCTCACTGGTCTAAAATGATTGGAATTTTAAGAAGAAATAGCAGCAACAGATGGCATTGGCCACAGCAAGAGGGGGTAAATTTGCCCCCGTGGGGACATCTAATTTCCCTCATGTCTCCTAAACTCATTTCCATTATAAATATCCAGCAGATGTTTGTCACTGCTTTTTTTACTGTTATTTTTTTGAACATCGTGGTTTAATCAGGGTATTTGAGAAAAATTGTATTTATTTTACCCCTTGGTGTACATATTTAAGAGGCTCCTCATCTCCCAGGCTCATTTTTAAGGAAACTGTTTTAATAGGTACTTCCATCACCTATAAATAACTTCTTTCTAGGTTGAAAATAGAACTGATTAAGAAAAAAAAAAAGAACTTATTGAAAGGAATTTTCCAGAGAACAGAAAAAAAAATTTGAACAAATCCCCCAAATAGTTTATTTATACGCAAACAGAAAAATGGTGTTTCTCTGAACCAGTCACATAGAATGACTTGGCTTCCCTCTGAGAAGGCAGCACCTGTCCTTTATCTGAGATGGATCCCTGCCGGTTCACACTGGATTGTCCTTTTGGACCTCTGACAACCTGCTGCCAGATTTCTGGTCCTCTGTTTTCTCGGGCAGCTGGAGCTCTCATGTCCACCTGAGGACAGAGGCAGTCTTCCCACCAGTTCTGGGGTCTCTCCTCTGACCTGCCATCTCTGTAGTGTTAATGCTCTGATATTTTACACCATACTGTACAGTTTGTTGCTTCCTTTGTCGACAACCCTGTCTGACATGACCTTTGCACTTGACTAAAATCAAAGGTCAGAGCAGATCATACCAGGACACTGATGTAATAATAACAATTCCTGTGCAATAACTTGAAGGGAATGGGAGAACATGGAAGTGAGGGTGTGCCACCATTACACCAAGACAACACAGGGTGTGGAATATTAATGACAGAAGGACGAGAGGTAGGTAACGAAGAACAGAGGGATTTGTGCAAACAGAACACATTGTGGAATCATTTGTCACCTGTGCTTTCTTCCTGCACATCATTTGCTATTTTGTCTCTTCTAGTGAGTCTCCTTTCATGGCATACCATTCTGATCCCTATCCGCCCCTCTGTTCATCTGCTGTTTTTGTGGAAATAGATATGATGAAAGATTTTCAGTGTAATTTGCTCCTTTCATTCAGTTACTAATCACAACTATATTTAATTCTAACAAAGGTCCCCAAATTGAGCCATTTGAACTTTTCCTTATAAAAGCTTAAAGATGCTCAAGATCTCTATGAATATTATCTAGAAATTTTACTTTATCTAAATTATAGGTTTCGTACTCAGGTTTGAACTTTGCTACCAACTAAGAAAAGTTTTGCTAATGCTTTATCATCTGGATTATATATACTCTTAGGAAACCTTAGCACTATATGAGAAGTTTATATTAATTCTGCTATAAGGATGTTTTTCACTGTGCATTGTGTTTTATTCAAAATGGTTTTTATTTTGAGTTCTTACTATGACTGATTTAAATTATCTGCCTATTCACTGATATTACTGCACATCAAATACAGATTTCTGATTCCTCTTGAAAATATGCCCCTTATACAGGGCTCATGCTCTTTCATGGAACAAAAGTAACAGCCCACTCCTGGTTTCCTGTGCCCCTAAGAGTGCCCCATTATGTGTTCACATTCCACGTTGACAAAATCTGACTTGTATTGTCTCTCTCATGTCTACAGGCTCTTGAAAGACCCTCTGAACTGAAAAGCTCCTGGAGTACACTATGGTGTCTCACATATCTCTGAAAACAGAAAAATACCCAGAGGGAAACAGTTGATGATATTTAATGAACAAATATTTTACCTGGCCTCCTACAATTAAATTAAATTTCAAAATGCCAATATTTTAAGAGAATACAAAAATCAGTTCTGACTCCATAAAACAAAATTGGTGTGAACAGGTAAATCACACAATGTTCAAATTCAAAATTATTACTCTCCTCTAATTCTTTGAATTTGAACTCACAAATCCATTTGGATGGACTGATAAAAATTCATGTTTTTAATATATTTTCTAGCTTCTTTGTTCCAATACTTTTTTTTTCCCAAGTGGGGACTTAAATTCTGAAATATTAAGTAACTTGTCTAAGGTCACAGAGTTGAAAACAGCCAGATTTTCTGATTCCCGATTCATATGGAAACACTATCATTTTTCCTTTAAAAAATGTTAATATTTATTTATTTATTTATTTTATTTTTTTGGAACCAGGGATTGAACTCAGGGACACTCGGCCACTGAGCCACATCCCCAGCCCTATTTTGTATTTTATTTAGAGACAGGGTCTCACTGAGTTGCTTAGGGCCTCGCTAAGTTGCTGAGGCTGGCTTTGAACTCGCGATCCTTCTGACTCAGCCTCCCAAGTCACTTGGATGACAGGCGTGCGCCACCACGCCCGGCTAAAAAATGTTAATATTTAATAAGTGATTTCAAATATAATTAAGGTATAAAGAGACAACCAACAAAAGGTTTTTATTTATTTATTTCTTAAGCAGATTTCAATGAGGATTTATACTTTCAAAGATTATAATGAATGAATTCAGAGACATAATCCAAACATCCTGATATTGCAGATGGCTTTGTTTCTTATTAAATTCTCTATCTTGTTATGTCATTAAGTACTATAAGTCTGATAGTTTCCTTTATGAATCCTATAGCATTAAGAGTAGAATATTTCTATGGAAAAATGTTTTAATTAGGCAGATGTTTCTCTAAGGTTTTTTGCTATAAGTAAAGAACAGTGTTTAGAAGATGTGAGGATTCTCAGGATAATGACTATGAGGAAAAACATACCTGTGTGGTATTATTTGTACAGTTAGTCAAAAAAAATGAAACTTTTTACAACTTCCAGAATACAATTATTTATTAATTACAACTAGAATTAGCAAGAATTGCAAATTATCAGAATTTGAATGTGTGTCCAGATTGTTGATCTTTTACTCTCAGGGTTTAGGAATAACTTCTATTTCATCAGTGTTATGAATTTTTAAAATCTAGCTCCATCCATAATAACATACCTTCACCATGACAGTATCATTCCATCCAGTCAAAAAATTTTCAGTACTCTGTCTATTTATCCCTATCTCCCTAGAAACCCCTCAAAATCACCGATCTTTTAACTTTCTCCAAGATTTGATTCTTCCATGATATTATTGGCTACATGCAATATTTATACTAGTTTCATACTAGTTTCTTTCAGTTAATAATAATCCCTTAATCTTCATGTTTTTCATATGTCCTTTATTTTTAATCTGTATATACCAACTTATTTAAACTACTTATCTACAAACAGGCTTCACTTTCACTTCTGAATTTTGGCAATTATGTTATAACCACTCACTATTTTTTTTATACTTATGATTTTCTAGAATTTTATTTTGATTTAATAAGAGGGTAGGCACCACCCTGAGCTCAATCACATGTTGAAGTTGCTTTTTAACCCACAACTTCTAATCTATGCTTGGGCTAGTATATTATATGTATCAATACAGGTCTTACAAGACTAAGGAGAATTTTCTTGAGTGCACAAGATCGAGAAATAGATCAATGAAAACAGACCTCTAACAGATGTGTAAAAGACGAGCAAAAAAGAAAAAGTTCTAAAAATTATATTCCAGGAGTTTCTCAAGTTAGAAAATATTTAAGAATGCCTATATTATTTTAGATCTGTTCAAGTTGTAGATTAAATCTTTTGTTTCTAGCCTCTTAAGTTCAATACTGTGTGTGAAAGATTTATTATGATGTTGTGTTATTTTCCATTTTCACACTGTATATCATTCCATTATTTACCAGAAGTTAATGTTAATCATGTAGTTATTCAATATTTGAGTTGCTTCTTAATTTTTGAACATTGACAGTATTGCTTCTCTGAACTTTCTTGGTAAATGTGGTGCTTCTTACATACTTCTTTGTTTATATCTAATAGTGCAATTTCTATAATATATACAATGCAAAGGATCTACATTAGTGTTCACTGCCCAAGAATTTTCCAAAGTACTGGTGCCAGTTATTAGTCCCATTAAAATGGTATCAAAGTTCTATTTCTCCATATCCTTAGCAACACAAAGCAAATCAACTTTTTTTTAATTTAACCTCTATTGTCTTTGTAGTTGAATGTTATCATACAAGCCCTTATCCTTTACCAGAATAATCTGCATATTTCTGTCTCTCCTTGGATGAAAGACAATCTCTGCATGTATGTATGAAGCATTCTTGTAGTTTGTAAACTAGAGATTATTTATATTATTTTTTTAAATTGTTGTTTTGCTTAGCTGCTGGGGAACCAATCCAGAGCCTATGAACCAAATACTCTAGCACTGAACCTCATTGTCAGCCTCTATTTCTTATCTATTTTTAAGAATTTGCCAAAATACTATTTGATGATATTTGGATTGTTCGTAGACCTGAGTTAGAGTTAGTATTTCAAAAATATTCCCCACCTAAAAAAAATGCCTACAAGTATCATTGAGTCTAATCTGAGTATTTGAGTGGTAATGGGCCCTAACCAGTGATTGATGGGAAGGAAAAATGAAGAGTCACAATAATTCAGGCAAGTAGGATGAAGAATGAAAGACTTCACCTAAGGATAAAAGAGCTCCTCAGGAAACGTGTAAATTAGCAATTACTTGAGGAAAATAAGCTCAAAAGGACTAAGAAAACGACACTAAGAAATTAAAGGCTAGGAACCCCAGATAGAATTGTGACATCCAAAGGTCAGATGCCCCAATAAAAAGGACATTTAAAAACTTTGACCTTGAACTAACTGGCACTAAAATGATTTCATCTCTGAAAATGAGTGTGTAATTTCGATAAGTGCATTCGTCTTATTGGAGCTGAGGTTGCTAAGCAAGGAGTCTGGTGAAGGTTGACTGTAGATCTTCTCAGTCACGAATCAATATAGAGGAAAAAATAGCCATGTTGTAGATACACGCTCACCTAGAAGTAAACAATGATTTCATCAGCAAGGGTCCAATTTCACTTCTGCAATTTTATAGAATTCTAAATTTTCAGCAAGTTTCTTTATTCTTCTTCAACTTAATAAGCCCACTAGGCTTAAATTTACAAACTCTTTGCAAAGTTCCATTCTAACTATATTAAATTGCCCTTGAAAGAAGTTTTCTAATAACATAGAAATGGTGCCTTGTTCACAGGAAATATAGCAGTGAATGATTTTTAATAGGCAATAACAACATAAACAGTAGCAGGTAAGAAAAGACTTTATTCCACATTTAGTAACATGTCCACTGGGGTGAATTAGAAATTCTTTTATAGCAAGATTCCTGCTTCAAACATAGAATAAAACTGAATGTTTATGTTTCAAAAGGTTTCTACTGAATCTCCCAAGTCAGTTCTTAAAAGCCCCCTTCAGAAACTCAAGGAGAATTTTAAAGTTTGGAAGATTTACATCCATATTTTATTTTCCTCTTTAGAATATTGTCTTTGAATAAAGGAAATCATGCTCCTAGAGCACCTTCATGGTCTGGAAATAAAAGGCAAACCTAATGCCTAAAGAAAACAATGTCATTCATGGTCAATAGTCACATGCACATACTAGTTGAATACATTAAAACGATAACCATATAGATTAAAATATCTTTTTAAAGTTATCACAGCATCCTATAGCCACATTATGTCTGAATTTATGTCGTATTTTTCTGTCATATTTATAATACAAGTTTTTCAGAATTTTGCAGTTTTTTATCCTTATGATTTTTGCTTTATGTCATTTGTTTATATATACACATGTGTACACAGAGTACATATGACTACATTATATACAACTTTTTTAGAAAATAATAAAAAGTGATGGTTAATACAGTATTAAAAATAAATATTTATATTTCCTTTACATACAGGGAGCTTTTGTTTAAGCTGTAAGTCACACAGAAATCCAAGACAGGTATTTCCTTCTTTCATTTAAAAGTCTGAGTAAATAGTCCAGAGCTGGCTTCCTAGAGATACAAGCTCTTTTCTATGTCATTTGCTCTGTGTATGTGGAAGCTTCCCCCAGGGAGTTTGAACGTGTCTTTCCAGTCCACGTGCTGAAATTCCTATGCTAACGTTGACAAGAATGCAAAACAGAGACCAAAGGCAAGCTCTTGCTTTAAACATGCTTCCTGGGTTGTGCAGTCCCAGCTTTCATTGATAATCATTTTCCTAAAATTTAAACATGAGTGTATCCTGTGAAAGAGGCTAGAAATAGTATTTGTTTGGAGAAAACATATGGATAGGTAAGCATGCTATGACTAAAAGAAAGAGGAAGATGAATATTGAGGGATATTTTGTAGTCTATGCTCTGACTTACTATGAAAAGTAGTGATGTGTGCATTTTTTTCTCTGTGCATGTATGTACATGTGTGTGTACCCATATGTACATATACACATGTATGTGCATGTACATTATATTGATGTGAATATATATGTACAAACACAATGTACATATATATAATTTCATTTGTTAAAACTGAAGTTATTAAAAATCATTTCCAATTTCAATGATTTCCAATCACAATTTTGTTTTAGATATTTAAAAGTATTATTATTGTGGTATGCATTAAATGCTAGCAAGTGACAAGCTAGCCAACCTGAGGATGTGGAAGCGTGTATATGAACTTTGTGTGTGTGTGTGTGTGTGTGTGTGTGTGTGTGAACACAATAATTAAATTGATTCTATTAGAAATTCAATTTGCCTGTACTTGGGGTAAAAGTAGCACTGGGAAATTTTTTTTAATAAAGCACTATTAATGCTTTTAAGTCAATGTTGAAAGAATGATCTAGTGACATTTAGAAGACACTATGGAGTCTTAACACTGTTTCATTGTTGCTTTCAATGTTGACATTAGGTTTAGATGAGGACAGAACTTTTAAGAGTCACTTGGGTGTTATAACCAGAGAAAGACAGTGAAATAAAGCTCTATAAAATCCTATAAGCAAAACACTTAAATAAGAAGAGTAGGGAAGAATAGAATGTTTTTAAATGTAAAATTTTAAATCAAAACAAAAAATTATTTTCACAAAATTTAGATGAATTTACATTTATGTGAATTTAAAAGCAAGCGTAGTTACCAAGATGTTCATTATCACATTGCTGGAAATATCAAAACATTTACTGCAATAGAAATAACCAATATCAGACAATTGGAATGTAAAGTATAGCATAGCTGAAAATGAAATCTTAATCATAGAACTGAAATTGCTAATGTATATATGTCACTATCAAAAGATATTTAGGCTATAGTGTTATATAAATGGAAAAATCTATAAACAACTATGGGCAGTGTGATCCTAATTTTGCAATAAACATGAGTGCAGTAGCAAATATATGCACAAGCATTAAAATATTTTAACAATATGTACTAAATGTTAACAGTGATTATGACAATATGGTAGAATTCTAATCATCAAAATTTTCTATATTATCTAAAAATTATTGCAAGAACTACAAATATAAAGTGAAGCAGTAAGACAATTTAATGAAGTGAGAAATGTTTAGGATATTAATTAATTAATATCCAAATTATATACCACTGTGAATATTTGAACCTTCTTAAATAAAATGATGAATGTACATTATGACAGAATTTAATATATATACATCAGTGTTAAAATTGGATCATTTGGGGTTTAAGTATTTCACACAATTTTTCTAGTAAACTAAAAATCTACATTTTACACCCAGCATTAAGAATTGAATTCTGATTGTCAACAAGGTGGATTCTAATATCTCTGCTAGAATACAAAAGGAGGCCCATTGCTTGTTTCTTGTTCTTAACATCCACACTCACTTTACGCCATGAGGGTCTAGGAAGATAATTTATGACTACGTAATTATCCAATTACTGACAAATACACAAGTAATTGGCATTCTATATATTTTAACTTACTAAACTTACTAATGGAAATAACACAAACCCTTGGTTTAAAACAATCATAGCAGATTTACATCAATTCAGGATGTGACACTTCTGGTGGCAGAACTCAGCATCCTACAATCTTAGCACTTTAGTAAGTGTGCATGCTGGGCATGCCCCTCCAGAGCCATCAGTGACTTTCCATTAAATGTCCCACATAAGAGTGTGTGTGTGTGTGTTTGTGTATAAGAGAAGTCAAAACATTCTCTCTACAATATTAGAGTATAATCAGAAACCTACGCACATATTCCTGTAGTCAAATGAAGATGGTTCCTATCTGTTCAGTAAGTTAACTCTAAAATCATTTACATTAGGAAATTTTGTCTCAAATTCATATTGCATTAGTGTTTGTCAAGAGCTCCTTATAGGTCTGGGGATATTGCTCAGTTGGTAGAGTGCTTGCCTCACAGGCACGAGGCTCTGGGTTCAATCCCCAGCATGGCAAAAAAAAAAAAAAAAAAGGAAGAGTTACTTATAGGACAATAAATAAAAATAAGAATAAGGGGAAAATGTCTCTGTAACCAACATATGTGA
>JAJEJO010003759.1:0-60184 GCA_020662805.1 Glaucomys volans | reverse complement strand
AAAAATAAGAATAAGGGGAAAATGTCTCTGTAACCAACATATGTGAAGGTCCCAGGAAGAAATAATTGCAAGTTCTAAAATGACTTATCTCAGTTTTTGTATCCATCTCCTCTCTCCTCCACTCTTTCCTATCTCCCTCCTTCCCTTCCTCTTGCCATCTTGTTCTGCATTGTAATTAATTCTCTCCAACTGCTAGCCCCTTTTCGCCACACAAATCATATACTTTCAGAGCCTTTCTCAGTTTTCATATGTACCATGGGAAATTCCTCAGGGGAAGAGTACTGGTCACATTCACTGTCACATTTGTCTATTTCATCTTTCAAATACTTTCCAGGCATGTCAGCTTCTGCCTGCTTCCACCACTTCCACTCAGATCAGTTATCTCCATCTCTCTACAATCTTTCCTAAATAGCCTGATCCATCCTCAGGGCCAACCCACCCCCAACACTTAAATCATCATTTAGACCTGCAGTAGTTCCTAAAATCTTCCCCATTCCCAATCATGCTCTAGAGTGAAATTACTGAAATAGTTTCAAGTCCCAAGTCTGATTAAGTCCCACTCACATAGACTTTCCAGCAGCATCCAAGAACCCTGACCTTCCAGAACCCTGCCCATGTCCTCCAGAGCCTTGTGCCTTGTGACCATTCCATCCTTTTTCAACTTTCAGACTATTTACCTTCTTTGCCCCAACACCAAAATGCTGCTTTTCCCTCCCCACACTCATTTCCTCTTAAATGGATACTGCCTCTAACCAAGAATCTTCTCTCTTTACGTAGACTCTTCTTTCTTATAGATTTTGCTAAGATAGTTTTGACCCATTTGTTAGTTCTTGGCTACATTCTTTTCTACCTCTTTGCTGAGTAGTATCCTATGTGGGAAGAGATCACTGGAAACTTAAGTAGCTCAAACTGAAAAAAAGCAATTTGATATGTCATAGTTCTAGAGGGCTGAAGTCAAATCAGTCCCACTGAGTTAAGTTGATATGCTGGACAGCCTGATTCCTTTGGGAGGCTCTAGGGCAGAATCTATTTTGTTGGCTTTTCTATGTTTTAGAGACTGCTTACATGCCTTGGTTTATGGGCACATTTTCTACACTCAAAACCAGTTGTGCAGCAATTCACCTCTAACCACCACCCCTTTGGTTGTAATTCATGCTTCTATCATTATCTTGCCTTCTCTTAATTGGATTCTCCTGCCTCCTTTTATGAGGATTCCCATGATTATGTGGAGCATAATGGAATGATCCAGGATAATCTCCAATGTGAAAATCCTTAAATTAATCATATCTGTGAAGTCCCTTTGCCATGTAAGTTATCATATTCACAGGTCCTGAGGATTAGAGAATGGAAATCTTTGGAGAAGCATAATTCTGCTTACCCTACTAACTTTCTAAATGGACATTTTCTCAGTCCTTCCTTATTTTATGAAACTAACTTAATATGTGCTATCTTCATTTACTTGTTACCCTCCCCAGTTTTAGATTCCGAGCCTGATAAAAAAAATTAATGTGTTGGTTTTATTAACCATTCTAACGAATGTCTAGCACAGTGTCACATAATAGGTACTCAATAAATTCTTTTGATGAAAAATTAATGTGTCCAATTAATGTTACCTTTAGACTTTATCTTGTCACAGTAATTACATAAATGTGGCACTCATTGGGTCATCTTAAATCATGTGCTCACCTATATAAGCATACCAAAGTAAGGATGAGTAAGTGCCTGGAATTCACAAAACAGCTGCTACACCACCATTTTGTCTCATGTTCTCCAATTTGCTAACATTAGGACAATTCTCGTAAAATCAGATAGGGCCCAAAGGATGGAGTAGTGAAAAGAAAAGTTAACTCAGAAATATTAAGGGTTAGAAATTTCAGGAGCTTTATTCAAATTTCTGAAAATTTATTAGAAGATCTTCCTGAAGAATAATACAAATAGTAAGATTTGGTAGTTTTTAGACATTATTCAATCAAGTATCCCAAATGATAGGATCTATGGAGACAAAATTTGGGCATCACAACATTGGGCACAACCAGGAAGAAAACAGAATTATAGGCAGAATGGCAGATATGTCCTGCATCCCCAGTGGGGAGTGATTCCTTTTAAATCATCACTCCAGGATCCCAAAGATTAATAAGACAGTAGCAGGGCCACACTTCTAAAAATGATTACTAACGAAATACATGAGTAATTTTAAAAGACACTAATTAAAGGTCTTGGTATTTCAGTTGGGCTTTAATGTAGAAGAAAACATACAAACATGTCCGAATACATGCAAATTTTTCAAGTTCCGAATGAATTTTTGATGATTAATTTTGTGTGTTCATTGGATTAGACTGAGAGGTGCCCACATATTGACTAAATATTATTTTTGTGTATATAAAGTTTCTGGAAGAAATCAGTATTTGAATTACTAGATCAAGTGAAGCAGATTGGCTTTTCCAATGTACTTAGGTCTCTCTTACTCTGTTAAAGCCTGAATAGAAAAAAAAAGTCTGAATAAGAGGATTTCTCTGTCTTTGTGATTATATTCAAGCTGGAGTTTGGCCTTCTCCACCCTTTGAACCTGGACTCTGTCAGGAGAGTACATGGATGGCTCTCTTGCTTCTCAGGCCTTCACGCTGGAGATCGAGGGACCAGGACCATTGAGCTTGCAGAACCATGTGAGTCAATTACTTACAACGAATCTATTGGATCTGTCTCTCCAGAAAACATTAATACATACAATTAGACTTTTTTAAAAAATTGAAAGCTAGGTCAAAAAGCATATATTGATTCTACCAACCAGGCAGTGCTTTGCTATATCCAAAAAAAAAAACAATAACAACAACAAATCTTACTATTTTATATTCAGAACCTGAGGTAGATTCATCACAAAGCTAGAGAAACTTAAGTATTAGGGCCAATCACTTTTTTGGACATCTTCCAAGAAGGTGGAAGGATCCTAGCAATGTAATTATATGATCATACTTTTGTGTAAAGTTGTCAAAATCAGGATAATTTTAGTATAATTGATGAAAACAACAGAAACACTCCCTATTTACCTTTGTTTCCAATTTAATTTAGTGCTAGTTATATTGAAGAAGCTAGAGGCATTCTTGGGACCCAGTTAATGAGAAATTGAGCTGGGAAATCAATTAATTTGTGTGTCCTAGATATATTTCTTTGGCTTATAGTTGCTTTTGAAGACATTTATTTCATTGCTAGGTGACTGATGAAGCATTGACTTCCAGTCATATTTCTGACAGATCTTGCTTATCCTCCCAACTTGTTATATAAATGCCCATAGACAGAAGTTGTGTATCAATAAAAAATTTCCCTTGACAAACAACACAGAAGCACATAGGAAGAGAAGGAGAACAAGGTCTGTGAAAGGCAGAGTCAGAAACTAATGCTCATTCTCATGATCTGAAACTGAGAAATAAAATTTCATATGCGTTTTTAAAAAATATTCTTAAAATACAGTATACAATCATGATTAAAAAGATTTTAAAAAATCAAACTATCAAAAATCAATTATTTGTTAAATAGCGCTATAAGAGATATACCTAGTTTTCCCTCTGGAAATAATGAAATATTTCAGCATTTCCATGCACTAACAATTCACATAGAATTTAAACTGAATTATAAATGTAGGTCGTGGACAACAATATCATTAGTTTTAGTCTGGACCAATGAGAGCTAGTGGTCAGATGGATCATTTAGTCCACATTGTACATGCAATGAAAGTCTCAAATTTAGGTTTACCAAGTTTTCATATATATATGTATATATATATATATATACATATATATATATGAGTATTATATGTTAGTTTTGCATACATAGGCATAGACAGTCAGGAATTAAATATATCATTATTAGATTATGAAACCTAGAACAAATTAATTCTTATAGAATTAATAATTATAAAGTTAAGGGCAAAATGTTTTATATTTTATGGTACATTTGCATTAAACATTTTTGCACTTGGATAAATTTATAATAGATATTGGAGAAGTGCTGTTTTAAGATTGATTAATAATTTGTTTCTAGATAGTCAATGACATTGTGAAGAATAAGAGTCTCAGCCAGAATTGGCTCAGACATAAGAATAAGACTATTGATTGCATTTAATGTGCTCAGTTGTGGGGAGCTAATGAGAGAGGTAAAGTGAGGTAAGGTCCAGGATTCCAGAAGGTTGTCAAACTGGCACTAGAAATCAGGTTTTGTAAAGCTTTGTCTAATGTTGATAGATTTGGAGCAAGTAGAGATGGGAGAGAGAGACAATAGAGTGGGATATATAGAGAGAGAGCGAGAGAAAGACAAAAACAGAGAGAGAGAATGAGAGAGAGATTGATTTTTAACCTTTCCTCTGAGAGATACAATAGCAGGACTTGCTTCCTGAGGAAGAATAAATCAAGATGGAAGAACAAAACTAAAACGAAAACTAAACACAAAAAGTGCCCTGGAAGAAAAAGAATCTGGGCTAGGATTTGACTTTATTTAGTAAAGAGTACAGAATTCCAGGAATATAGAGAGCCAAATTGATCAAATATAATTTTGAAATACACTGATATAATTGAAAATATGGTTTTGAAAATTTTATTGGAGACTTAGTGGAAGTAAGTTCAGGCTGTGGAAAGCATGCTAAGGTAATCACATTTCATACCTTTAAAATCCAGAACTTGGCCAAAGGTCCTATTTCACCAAACCTCATTGTGCATATTCCTGAGACTAAGAAAAGGGCAAGGGGTCTAGATAGAAGACTGAGGTGAAGAGCACAAATGAGGAATATATTTATGAAAACAGGTATTTTCTTATTCTAGACTTGAAGAAGATCTAGATTTTTTCAAGAATTTTTATTGAATGCTTAATTTCCTGTAGGTCAGTCACACTGAGACTATAAAAACATTTCAATTTTGGTTGAGTCTAGTTTTTATAATGTGTACACATGTATAGAGTTTCTCAAATCATGATTCTTTGATCACTGATATCAAAATTCTTGTTTATATCCAAATTCTTAGAACCAACTCTAACTTTCTGGGGGTGGAATTCAGAATTTACATTTTTCTTGGTTTCTTTGTTTCATTTTTACCGTAGTAGGTACTATCCATTAAAATGAAATGAAAAGACTATACATAAATTGTCAATGTCAAGCAGTAGCTGAGTATATCAAAGACAGCATTTTAAAATACAAATTGGAAAAGACAAAATTTCAAATTGGAATTTAAGCTATTTTCATACATGAAGTAAACATTTAGATGAATCATTATTTTGGTGATATTTTGCTATGTTAAAATGAAAACCAAGCAATGACAATATCATTAAAGATTAGTCCATCCTAATCAAATAGCATATTCATTTTAATTTACAAGTTGTTAGCCAAGCTACTTTTATAGAAAATAAATAAAATTAAGATACTACTATACACTAAGAAAAGTAATACTTATGAGGGAAAGAAAAACAGAGTATGTTCCAAAATATGGCAGTAACAAGTGACTGTGGAACTGTCTTAAGAATCTGTACAACTGACATGATCATCCTCAGTGAAATTTGATTAAAATCTCAATGATTTGATTGAGAATCTCAACTGACATGATCATCCTCAGTGAAATTTGATTAAAATTGTCACGGGACAATTTAGAAGTCCTTTTCTTTTAAATTAAGTTCTAAATGTCCTTGACTTTGTATTATTAAATTTGATTTTCTTTTTTTACTTGTTTAAATGACCACCTCAATAAGCTCAACTTATAAGGAAAAAAAATAGGGCAATCTTATTTGAAATCTAATAGTACTAATATACTGCATATTTCACTGTCACAGTGAATCACAGATGGTCATGTATACAGTAAATCATTGATGGTTGGGTAGATAGACAAAGAGAGAGAACCATCACTGCTTTAGGCATTTTTAAGAATGCAAAAATAACTTCTTCCTTGATTCTAACATAGCTTCAAAAGTTAACACAGTGCCCTTAATACATTAAATAGAAAAACGCTTCTTGAATATCATCCTAACACACTAACTTCATTACATTAGCTTGAATAAAACAAAAAAAGTTGTCTAGAAGTGAACAAAACTGAACCAACAATGATATGTGTTTTAATGTAAGTGCAAGTGATGCATTTTAACACAACCACCCCTTGGTAAAATCATTTCAGGTAATGAACTTTAGAATATGTTGCTTCAAAACCACTGTGTTTAATTGATAGTCCGTAAATTCACTGTCGGAGACATCATGGTCTGCAGTGGGTTCCAGCTAATTGGCACATCTCAGTGGAAATTGAAATACGCCAATTAGACAATGATTGTCTCATTTAAATATATAATTGCTCTTATGAACTATCAGATACATATAAAATTAGAATGGATTTTTGAAATGCAAAACATTGACCAAATTGTATATGTACATAATTAAGATAAATTAGAAATGCAGATGTTTGGCATGATAAAAAGCATTATCATCAAGGAATATTTCCATTTTTTGTGTGCAGCAGCTTAATTAGTATTATAATCCATCTGGTCAACACAAATCCAAAATATACCTAATAACAACAGTCAAAATATGAATTTCAAATATGCATTAATATTCTACACTAATATTATTTCAGAAATCCACCAAAGTCAAAAGCTGTACAGAGTTTCTGCCTTTTCATACTGAAATGTTCTTAATTAAGGTAACTTTTTGTAGTGAACTAATTTCTCATGGCAAGGACAAAATAATGATTTTTAAAATTTCAAAATAATTTTTGTGTATGCAAGAGTATAAATCAATAGGATGCTCCTTAATTAATATTGAGATTATTAATATGGGCAAGTCTTTTTCATGCATAAATGTATTTGCTACAAAGAATCTTTATAACATTGAGGATATCAAGGAAGGATAAGGTATTGAGAGCTTCTCTAGCTCTTAAGGCATTGGTAATAATTTACCAAGAGTTCTGTCCTTACTTCATTACGTAACTTAATATTTATGTTTTTGACAATTTATGTACTCAGAGTGCTTGTGGTATACATAAAAACGAGCAATGCCTGTTGATTTTCAAATTAAAATAATTTCAGCCAATAATAAGCTATATTTTTGTGCTATTACTTAGAATATACACATATTAGGAAAATATACATATTTTAGGAAATATACATATACACATATTAGGAAAATAAATTTTATTATGTGCAAATAATAGTCTAAACATGTAGTAGGCAGTAATATTTTTAAATATTGAAGTCTATAACCCAACCAGAATTTTAAACAAAAAACCTTTAATACAACTGAAAAATAACCAATTCATGGTTCCTTTACATAACAAATACCTGTATTGTAAACCACTTTATTTTTAGTTAACATGTATCAAATATTTAAAACATTTTAAAATTAATGAAAAATACTGAAAACATACATGATCAATCACATTTAAGCAGGTTTTTTAGTTTTATTTTATATTTTACAAAATATTTCATTAAGCATCATAGATTATTTCTTTAGAAAAAATCTTAAAATGTGAAATTAATTGATCAAATAAAAAAGTAATAATTTTGATACAAATGTTAGATCCAGAAACATTATTAAATCATTTGATAGTCTCATAAAAAGTGAATATTTCTATTTTCCTGATAATGAGCTTGGTAGGCACATTATGAAATAACCAGAACTCTTCTGTCCCATGCTGTGCACCGCCTATATGGCCCCTGAACCTGCCTGCTGGCGGGATCTTGTTAATATGATACAGTATGGCTCCCTTGATTAGGTTTTGTCATATTCCCAACAGTGATGAATAGTCACTCTTGTGTTAACACTGTGTTATGGAAGGCTGTCATAAACCACTGGAGGTGAAGAAGTCAGAAAGAAATACTGCTGGCATAGAAAAAGCATATGGTAATGTGAGCTGCCTGTGGGAGTCAAGTGGGAAAGAGCTGAGGGCAGACTAAGGGAATAAAAGTGGGCCCCATCCACAGCTTACATGACGAGTCTCTCAGTTGTATAGCTGCGTGGAACCAAAATCTGCAGGAGGAACACTGATCAGCCAACTCAGATTTCTGCTTCCTAAGAACACAAGCAGAGAACCCCACCAAACTGTGCCTGGGGTCCTAACTCATAGACACTCCCAAATAGTAAACTTTATTACTTTTGCCACTAAGTTAGTGATAGTATTTTATGTCACAATCAAAAACAAATACACTTACTAGGTATTATTTTTAAATTAGTGTCAAATCAATGAATACCATCATTTCAGTTTAATTTTCACTTCTTTGAATTCTTGTGATATTCATATCTTTTATTTGGTGGCTTAAGAATTAATTTTTAGTTTACTCTTATCTTACCGTTTATCATTTATGAATTGTTTCTTTTAGACACTATGAAAATTATGCTTACTATATGATAATAAAATTTTTTCAACATTCCATTTAAAATTGCTTATCAAGTTTTATATATGGATTTTGTTTTAAATTGTAAGTTTTCACATGCTGGTTTATTTTGTTTCCTTGTATTGACACTTAGAAAGTTCCCTAAATTTGAAATTATATTTGATTGGTTTGCTATTAGATCATTTTATTTCACTATTGAAATTTACACCATAAAGTGTAATGGAAGATTCAAGTGTTGATTTTTCAGTCAAAATGTTTTCAGACTTAACATTATGCTTCATATTTTCACTTTCTTTTTGCACCGTTTACAATAAAATTCATTACATGCCAATTCCAGAAGTGTCCCCCACCTTCTATCTTCCCTGCTAAAAACAATGACTGTGCTTTTTCAAACACTTGCTTCATGATCTGAAAATTATCTGTAGACACCACCTCTGACATTTTGCTTTTCTGAAATTCACATGTCCTTTGAAAACATTTTGCAAATATAAAATGAAACTAAAACCAAATATACCTCCATGAAATTATTGTTGATGATTGTGTCATATCCTAAGGAACTTGGGGTTGGGGTATGAAATACCCCATTTTTTCTTTTCCTGTGACAGTTTTCAAAGCAGTGCCTGACCACTTTCATAGAAAGTCTCCTGCTCCTTTGCGTCTGTTGCCATTCTTCTTCATTCTCATCACTGCGTCCATCTACCTCCTCTATTCCTGTGCCTTGCTCTTTGAAGAACGTTAACACTGGATTCAATTCTTCCTTTCTACATTTCCTGTTACTATTCAGGTTTTTAGAACATTCAAATGAGCAGTTCATCCAAAAACCGAGGACATTTATTTTTAATTTCTTCATATCTAATAAACTTATCTTTCAATCTCCTAATTATTGATAGAATTCCCAATAACTGCAGAAATTAATTGCATAAAAATCACTACTTTTGAAAATAATGTCCACAATTTGTATACTCAAGTAAGTGTTCTTCAGCGTCATTTGTACCAGCACACTAATCCCTCCAATTACATATTGTCAGCCTGTTTCTGCCTTTACTTTTCTCCTTATTCAACTCAGCTCATCAGTTTAATAATTTAATAACACTTATTAATGCTAGTTTCATTTTCTATTGCTGTATAACAAACTACAGAATCTAAGAGGCTAGTAAAAACAAGAAAACAAAACAAAAGAAAAGCCTCCTTTTTATTACATTCATCTTACCTTACCATGTCCATGACCAGGAGAACAGTCAAGTTCACCTGGATGCTCTGCTCAGGTTGTCACAAAAGTGCAATCAAAGTATTAGCTATTTCTCCAATCCCATGGGAAACTCAAATTCCTCTTCATAACTCATGTGATGATTGACAGAATTCATTTTCTCATACTTATAAAACTCAGAAATTTGTTTCTCCCCAAATAGTGGACTAGAACATCTGAATTCAAGGAAGACCTAAATCATTTTATGGTGATGAATAGATTATACTTACCCAGAACAATCTACCTGTAACTCAGTATCAAACTGATGAGATCCTTAATCATGTTTAAAAAACTCCTTTTCTTTAAACATATAATTCAGCTTAATTACAAACACACCGGAGGTGGGAATTCTGTGGTCCATCTTAGAATTTCACCTGCCACAAATACCAGATATCCTTTTTACCCTCTGTCATTCCTATTTGTACCTCCTCTACGAAAGCGCACTATGGTTAAGCCCTGCCATCTGCTTCTTACACCTAGAAGCACTATGCTAGGTGGCGTGAACCTGGTTGCGTGATATTATATTTGAAACTTAGATTTCTCTTTCAGGTCCCATATAAAATGGGCACTTGTTTACATGGATCTTCTTAAGCATATCAGTGACACTTCATATTCCACATATACAAGTCTAATTTATGTTTACTTCCCTAAAACACAGTTATTGTGTTCTCTCAATTAAAACAAAAAAGACATTGCCAGATGCCAGGTGCTCAGACCAGAAATCTGGCAGTTATTTCTGAAATGTCATACTCCCTTAGCCCCAAATGTCAATCACTAAATATGGGTAATACTAATTAATAGATGCTAAAATTATCCATTAATGCCAAGGAACTCCTACCCTGGGTTATTGTGTGAGCAAGAGTAAACTTTTGATAGGTCATGCATAGGAAACTGGAGCTCTTCATTACAGTAGTGAACTTACCATGAGCCATGTGGATACAGATTTTTGAAGTTGAATGCTACAATAAATTTAAAAAATTAAATTGTGTGCCATCAGCTTAGCAGCAGTTTGACAAATAAATTAATATAGACAGCCTGAATTTTAAAGACACATTATGCCACAGAAAAATCTTTAGTAAATATAGAAAAGACAAATAAAAAAAGAAGTTATCTGTAATAACCTGAAAGTTAGAATCCCTACACATTAAGCCTATGACACCAATGGAAGGGAATGGGAAAGAGAATCACAAAAGTGAGTTTGGTCATTACTGACTGTGTTTAATAAGGTATTACAACAAATAGATGAGCTCAAGGAAGCACTAGATCATTTGGAAAGAGACATGAAAGCAAAAGTAATCACACATTATGGTGCATTCTTATAAATTCAGAAAAGCTTCTATGTCTGCATTCCATAACATAGAAAATGGATTAAAAAGCTTTTGAGAGCAAAATCTCATTTTGCAAGCAGACAACTTGAATTTCTGGCTTCTCCATTTAAGCAATGTCACTAAACTCAGGGAGTCAGATATTAGAGCTAAAAGCATAAAATAATTAGTAATAAGAATTGTGTCTAATTGTGCATGACAATTCATGTTTATGAGTTAGTGATAAATGAATCACAAACATATGGATTATCTGACCTCAAGGAAGTAAAGCATAACTTTTTACTCCTTAAGTTTGGGATCTCTATAACTACTTCCAACCAAAGGGTTCAATTTGAAAAAGGGTTGATAGAAGAGTAACTTTGCAATGAAAACCTAACAAACACTATCTTCATCATGTGATCAAGGTCAATATGAAAAACCATAAGTCAAGCTGATGGTGTTCATGTACCATAGTATATTGTTTTTTGTTGTTTTCAGACACTCAGCAGATTGGATGATACTTACTCACATTGGTGAAGGCAATCTTCTTTACTCAGTCTATCAAGTCAAATGATAATCTTTTTCCCAAACACCCTCACAGACACACCCAGAAACAAAGATCTACCAACTCTCTGGGCATCCTGTAGCTCTAACTGGCTGACATATGAAATTGCCATCACAACCCATCACAAATATCACATCTTTAATGACAACATTTTTCGGAGTGTGTAAATAAATGCTTATTCAGGTGATTATAAATAACAGATGTAGTTTCCTAGATTTGAATTCTTAAGGTCATTCATAAGCATTAAATATATTGCTGTTTCATTCCAAGTAGTTAAGTAGAAGGAAGAATCTAAAACAAGCAAGAAAAAAAAAAAAGTGCTACAGATGGTAGATTTGCAGCTATAACATTCCAGAGGTTTTCAGAGTAATAAAAAGGTTTTGAATTTTTTGTGTGTCTTTTTGCCCCATTGGCAAATTTATAAGAATTTTCCTTTTTATGAACTATCTTCAGATCTCTGATATTATTTTCAAATTTGTAAACATGGATGGAAATATTTTTGTCACTTCTTCAAAATAGTTGAGGCATTGCTTAAATATTCTTTTATGCTCTTAAATTTTTAAATGAAGTACTTAAGTAGGAAAATTGGTGCCTTTCTTTTGGCTCCAGAAGAACAAGCTAATTCCCTACATTCTAATTAAGTATAACATGAAAAATGTTATATTTATTAAGAAATTAAATATACTATTAATGAAATATTTAAAGAGTTAGTATTTATTAAAACCAACAATTCAGGAATTTAAGACAGGTAATAATAAATACAGTTAGCATTATAATTTACTCTCCTCTTTGAGTCTTAGCAAATTTGACAGTACATTTATAAGATGCTTTGACAATTAGCATATTTCTATGTTGATCTTAGTACAGCCACTCTGGAAAGCAGTGTGGAGATTCCTCAGAAAATTTGGAACGGACCCACCTTTTGATTCACTTATCCCTCTCCTTGGTTTATACCCAAAGGACTTAAAATGAGCACACTACATTAACACAGCTATGTCAATGTTTATAGCAGCTCAATGCACAAAAGCTAGACTGTGGAACCCATGTAGGTGCCCTTCAACAGATGAATGGATAAAGAAGCTGTGGTATATATACACAATGGAATACTACTCAGCCATAAAGAAAATAATAATATGGCATTTGCAGATAAATGGATGGAATTAGAGAATACCATGCTAAGTGAAATAAGTCAATCCCCAATAAACTAAGGCCGAATGTTTTCCTTGATAAGTGGATGATGATCTAAAGTCTGGTTGGGGATGGGGTGTGAGAAACAAATGAAGGAACTTTAAATTATGTAGAGGAAAATGAGAAGGGGAGTGGGCGGGGGTATGAAAAATAGTGACATGAGACAGATATCATTACCTATGTACATGTATGATTTACAAGAATGATATGAATGTACATCATGCACAACCTTAGAAATGAAAATTTGTACTCCATATATGCACAATGAAACAAAATAAGTCTGAAAAAATTTTTAAAATAAATAAAAAATAAAAAAAACAAAACAACAAAAAAGAATATTTTATCATTCCATAACTTTTTTCACTATGTTGTTCATAAATCAGAAGTAGCATTTATTATTAATATAATAAATACTTGAATTTCTGAATTGAGTTGTACAAGTTAAGTACTTGGGATCAAGTTGATTCCTCTGTTTTTCTCAGTATCCAAGTTCAATACTCAGGTACTGTTGGTCATACTCAAAAGTTACAAGGAACACAATTTTTCTCTCCATATCTTCTACCACCATCTCACTGCCTTCAAAAATCACATAGACACCAAGCTGGTATCCCTGCTTCCAAACTTGCCTGTCATGGATATCTGCAACAAAACACACAGAGCAATCCTTTTATAATATAAACAAGTTTATATGGATTTTCTACTCAACACTGATAAACTCCTAATTCCCTCACAGAGTCAAAATTCCCTACAGCATCTGAAATATACAATGAGATCATCATTGTTATGTCTTGACCTTCCTCTCTTATTAATCATTTCTTCCTTATTTCTTTCAAGATGTTGTCATTTTTGTTGTTTTAAAAACATCCAGTATAGATCTCAACACTCTTCTACATACTTCAATTGTTTTCCCTACAGATACTCAGTTTTCTCTCTGACTATATTCACATCACTGCTTTCATATCATCTTATTCATCAAGACAAACACTCTGAAATATAATCCTCTTCTTCTAATAACCTGGTAATCCCTTTTTATTTTGGGGATGTGATGTCACCCAAAAACTCCTGTGATAATGAAAGAATGTTTAGAAGTGAAATGATAATTGATGAGAGCTATACTTAATCAGTGGGTTGATCTATATGATGGATTAATAATTTCATTATTGTACAGGGTGGTAACTACAGGTGTGGGGGCATGGTTTGAGGAGGTAGGTCACTAAGGGTGTGCCCTTGGGGATTATATCCTCCATGTTTCCCTGAGTTTTCCACCTCCCATGATCAGAGCAATACTTCTCTGCCACACTCTTCTACCATGATGATCTGCCTCACTTGAGCCCAGACCAAGAGAGTCTACCGACCATGGATTGAATTGCTGAAACCATTAGCCAAAATAAACTTGTTCTTGTAGTGTGTTTGGGGTATAGTGACGAAAATCTGGGTAACATATTTTCATTCCTGACATATTTTCTGATCATGGTACTTATTTAAAGCCTTATATACTTTATATATTTAATTATTAACTCTCTTCCTTATTAGAATATCTTCTTGATAGAAAATGCCCCAGTAGAGACTAGTACCAGGTACATAATAGATGCTTCCTTGATATTTTTGATATTTTTGTGTTAAGCATATATACAAAAAAATGATTATTGTTTTAGTTATAGCTTTAAGAGTAAAACATTTTAAAAATAATGGCTCTTAGATTTTACCTTTTATATATTACTGGAGTTTCCTAATTAAACTCATATAAATAATGTAAACTAGAGTTCAGTGGATTTTAGCAATAACTAAGTTTTTAAAAGCCATGTAAAAGAAGAGAATAAAGTTAAAAGAAAAAAAGTTAGGGCTGAGTAATTATTCCAGTCAATTAATTGGTATATATCAAATGCATGAATTTTCTGCTAATGAAATTCTCTTCATTATGCTCATCATTAGAATTTTCTTTAATCCTAACGGTGTGAGCCCAACATTCTTTTCTCTCTGCATTCTTTTACACAATCTCCCCATGTCATGCCTAGAAGGTCACCAAGTTAATTGGCTGTTGAGTACTTAAAGTAGTTAATTCCATCTTATAATTTATCTGATTTTCAATTTTGAAGTTCTTTGGTCAAGGTTACAAGATTAACATAACCTCAAATCAAGAACATGTATCTGGGCACAGCAATGCTTCACTAGTCAGTAGTTCAATGAAACTCCTGACAGGATGTAATTGCCTGAGAATTCAACTGCATTTACCCAAACTGGAGAGCACATCGTTTTCTTTGCTTATGACATTTATGTTAGGTTTGTAATAATGTCAATGTATTGTGACTGGGAAGTGCGAATCCAGGGATGGTGCATAAGAATCATAACATGTTTAGCTTATTTTCTAATGCTCAATTTACATTAGTAACTATGTATTTTCTAATGCTCAATTTACATTAGTGAGTATGGTTCGGTTTGTTATAAAGTGAATTTCTCCCCTTTTATAATACAGTATTCAAAACATACTAACTTGTTTACTTCTCACAATTGTGCAAAACATATTTAGTTTTATCTTTATTATACATGGTTCCAAGATTAGCAATTTGCCCAGTATTTTAATGTTATAATAGTTACTGTCATATATCAGCACTCAAATATATTTGACTTATCCTTACTTTCTTTGACGCAGATTGTAAGCTCATACAGGCAGCCAGGTAATAGTAAATCAGTGAATCATAATGAGTGCATGAAGTGTAAGATAAAGAAACTGGTTATTCAAAACTGCATGTCCAATCAATAATGACAGCTAATACTTAAATTCATTGAGGCATTGCTGTATTGTAAGCCCAGAATTGCAGAATTTTCCATTTTAAGCCAGATTATAGATTTCTAAACACAAATCATTTGCAAATGTTATAATTTATTTTTTACAAAGAGCAGGTTGATGGACTATAGGGTTGCTTGCACTGTATCATATTCTTTTTATGAATTTAAATGAGTAGCTGATAATTTTGTTCTTCAAGCTGTCAGTTTCCAAAGAACCATTATTATCATAACTCATTAAATTCTATCCTCTTGAGATCCTACAGATGAGTGCTTTCCAAACTGAGTCCCACTCAACTTCAGGATCCACAGAAGTAGTTAATGAGCCTTCACTGTAGGGAATGAGAGGAACGCTGAGTAGTCAGGGTTGTTGACTTGCCAGTCTTAATTCAATCAGCATAGCTTTTCTTTTCTTTGTTTTGGGGAATGTTGACTCCTAAATGTTCTGCTGATAAAAATTCTCAAAGTCACAGTTCAATGATGTGATTATCAGAACTTTTTAATTACTGAGAAAGTGTTCATTCAAAATTAAATAAAAATTATTAAATGCATTGGTGAGTTTTAGAGTATTAGTTTCTACTATAGGAATTGTCATGTGACTCCAATGAGTTTAATGAGAATCCTGGAAACCTCTCATCTGCTTTTCCTAACACACATTCTAATGGAGTCAGTTTTTATATGAATCTAAGTTTGCTTTACTCATATCTCTTCCTCTGTAGGAGGCAGGAGGGCAGTTTTCCCAGGAGGAATAACCTGTTCACAGGTGTATGATTTGCTTCAGAGTGAAGTGCTTGGCCATGTGGTAAGTTTTATTCTTGTCACAATGTTCATGCTTTCTATAAACAGTCTGCGTATTCCTGGTGCTCTACCTCATGTGTTATTTCTTAGACCCACAGATGTTCTGCTTCTTTTTATAGAATGATGCAAAGACTTCTTCCCTTTACTATTTATGGCTGAAAATTGAACTTTTTCTTAGCTTGATGAAACTTCTCATTTTGCCTTTTATATGAATTTTTTATTACTGTTGTTTTTTGCAGAACTGGGGATCAAACTCAAGGCCTCAGGCATGCCAGGCAAGTACTTGATGACTGAGCCACAGCCATAAGCACTTATTTATGAATTTAATAGTTACCAATAGTATATTTGTAGTTTCTTAATTACATGTGAAAATTATGTCATTTTAGTATCTAAATAGACATTGAAAGATTTGCATCATCCACTTTAATTTTAGCTAGGTGGCAGAGTAATATAATAAGTAACCAGGTTAATACATTAAATCAAATTAAATTAAATAAAGGTATAACCTTCACATAAATTTTGACCAGAACGAGACAAAAACATTTTAAAAAGTGACAACATGATAAAGACTCAAGGATGTTTTCAAGAATGTAGAAAATAATGGAAGACTCTTCTCTTTCCTTTGTTTTGAGAACAAATACGAGTTACAAGGAATTGATTTTCTCTATTCTTTAAGAGAAACTGGTACCCTTACATCATAGTCCCATTATCTTGAAACCGACCTAATACTACCAGGAACTACCTATCCTGTATGTCCCTTCCCTGCCCTGTGTTTAACTGAGTTGTCATTGATTAGTTGAATTCTGTTCTTTGCATTTCTCTTTTATATTAATCTTCTCAGTATTTAAACCCCATTTTCTCCTAATTATCCTCCCCAGAGATAAGACTAGTATTTTAATATAGTCATATATTAAACTGCACATCTTCTTTCATTAGGGAGAATACTTTGCCCTTTTTTGAGATTTATGAAATGTAAATCCTCACCCTTTACTTTTTAAAAATGTTTTTTAGTTGTTGATGGGCCTTTATTTTATTCATTTATTTCTATGTGGTGCTGAGAATCAAACCAGTGCCTTACACATGCTAGGCAAGTGCTCTACCACTGAGTCACAACCCCAGCCCCTCACCCTTTACTTTTAAATTGCATTTCTTCTGTGTCAGATTCAACACTTTAGGAAAAGGATGGATTTGGATAACTTGTTGCAAATCCATTATTTTGCCTATTCTCACAAAAGTCCTAACAACTCTTTTTTAATTTTAATTTTTGGCTGGTGCCAAAATGATGATAATTGATAGTAGGGCTCCCTAAGCCCCTTCCCTTCTCCAGGGGATCTAGGATGAAAATTTCAGTGTGTTCAGTGTGTTGAAGGATTGAATTAGGGGCAGAGACTCCCCAGAAGCTGAGGGCCTTTCTCTTCCAGGGCAGGTGGGTCCAGGGGTCTTACTCCTTGGGGCCATGTGGACCATTTAGTTCACCACTCTGTTACTGTAGCTATTGTCACACCAGGAAATAAGATTGACAAAGTGGTCATTGAGGACAATGCTGGCCTCAACATCAAAGGTGGAAGAGTGGGTATCGTTGTTAAATAAGTTGCAGGAGACCACCTGGTCCTCCATGTAGCCCAGGTTGTCCTTGAAGGGGCCCTCCAATGCTGCTTCATCACCTTCTTGATGTCATTGTATTTGGAAGCTTTGTCCAGGCAACAGGTCAGATCCATGACCAACATTTTAGTGGCGAGCACGCAGAAAGCCGTGCCAATGAACTTCCCATTCAGTTCAGGGATGACCTTGCCCATAGCCTTGGGAGAACTAGTGGATGCAGGAATGATATTCTGGAAAGCCCTACAGCCATCATGCCATAGTTTCCCAGAGGGCCAATCCAGGGTCTTCTGAGTAGCAGTAATGGCATGGACTATGGTCATGCATCTTTCCATAATGTGAAAATTGTTATAGATAACCTTGGCTACAGTGGCTAAGCTTTTGGTGGTACAGAAAGCCTTGCTGATGATCTTGAGGGAATTGTTGTACTTCTCTTCATTCAACCTCTCTCAAAGAAGGGGACATCAGGAGAAGAGGCAGTGATGATGATCCTTTTGGCACCACCCTTCAAATGAGCCCTGGCTTCCTCCATGGTAGAGAGAACACCAGTGGATAACACAACACATTCAACACCAGCATCACTCCATTTGATGTTGGTGGGATCTTGCTCCTGGAAGATGGAGATTGACTTTCCCATGGTGAGGAGCTTCCTGTACTCAGTCTTGATTGTGTCCTTGAACTTACCATGGATGAAATCATACTGGAACATGTAGACCACGTAGTTGAGGTCAATGAAGGGGTCATTGATGAGGACAATATTCATTTTACCAGAGTTGAAAGCAATCCAATTTGGCCAAATCCATTCACTCCAACCTTCACCACTGGATCTCAGGGTCACAGCTGGCACTGCATGAGAGAAGAAGATGTGGCTATTGGTTGAATGGGGTGGAGCAGACTCTCCTAACAACTCTTTATCAACTGGCTTTAGAAATTTAATTGATGATAAAAGTTCAGTTTTCTGAGGTTTGACATGCACTTTTGGGAGCCAATTATGTTAGTCAGCTTTCCATTACTGTGACAAAATGCCTGATTAATTAAATTTGTAAGGAAAGGTTTGTTTGGTTTATATTTCAGAGTTTTCAGTCCCTGTTCCCAAGGCTTCCAATAATGGAGGAACTAATTTATTCCTATTTTAAACTTAACCTAGTCGCCATCCCTACATAAAAAGGCAACAGAAAAATATAAATAAATAAATAAATAAATAAATAAAAGCTGGACATGGAGTCACATGACTGTAACCCCAGCTACTTAGGAGGCTGAAGCAGAAGGGTCACAAATTCAAGGCCATCCTGGAAAACTTAACAAGAACTCATCTCAAAATACAATTTTAAAAATAGTCCAGTGGTAGAATGCTTGCATAGCATGAGGGAGACCTTGAGTTCAATTCCTACTACACAGAAATGGACAGATTTGTAGGTAAGTAGAAAGATGATAGAGAGATAGATAAATAGAATGAAAGGAGAGAGAGAGAGAGAGAGAGAGAGAGAGAGAGAGAGAGACAGACCAACAATGACCATTCTGGGGGTAAACATTGAGATAAAGGTAAGCACTATTTTTGTTCCATGAAGAACTTGTGAACTTGTGATTAAACCATAACTTGGCATTTACCAACTCAGTAATAAATGCTGGCCTTCTGTGTCAAGACCACACATACTTTAAATACTTTGCCCTTTTGAAACCAGGAGTCAAGAATGACTCTGAGTCTTTGACATTTTCTGTCACCATTAGCCACATTGTAGCAATTCATGATCTCCTTACCTATGACTGCATTCCAGTATGTTATAATTGTCCACCCCAATTCTTCCAACTTGCTACGCAATACAAACCCCAACAATTTTGTGGAGTGTTGGTTGGATATATACCAGTGACCTTATGACTACTTAAGCATCCTTTTCACAGCAGAGTCAGTTTTATAACAAAATTGGAGCCCATGAATCAATGATTTTTTAATATGTAATGGATTTACTTGTTGAGAGCCAAATAACCTATTTCTTCACCATCTGTACCTGTAGACTGAAAATATCAGAAGAAAAGGAGAAATCTCAGGCTTATGAAGTAAACTCCCGCCTCAAAGGTAACTGTACTTTCTCTTTAATAGGGACCACAAAATGAAGACCGTGGAATAGATGTCCTTTCATTCAACTTTGATATCAATGTATATGAAGAGCTTTCCACATTTAACATTTGACATTGTTTTGGCAATGAAGAAAAAAGGTATCATGTATTTAAATTCAATAATTACCATGGTGTATATATACCACATCTTCTTTATCCATTCATCTGTTGAAGGGCATCTAGGTTGGTTCCACAGTCTAGCTATTGTGAATTGAGCTGCTAAAAACATTGATGCTGCTGTGTTACTATAGTATGCTAATTTTGAGTCCTTTGGGTATAAACCAAGGAGTGGGATAACTGGGTCAAAAGGTGGATCCATTTCAAGTTTTCTGAGGAATCTCCACACTGCTTTCCAGAGTAGCTGAACCAATTTGCAACTCTACCAGCAATGTAAAGATGTGCCATTTTCCCCACAGCCATGCCAAAGATATGGTATATATACACCATGGAATACTACTCAGCCATAAAGAAAATAATATTTTGGCATTTGCAGATAAATGGATGGAGTTGGAGATTATCATGCTAAGTGAAATAAGCCAATCCCCAAAAAACAAAGGTCGAATGTTTTCCCTGATAAGTGAATGATGATATAGAATCTGGTTGGGGGGTGGGAGGTGAGAGAGGAATGGAGGATCTTTAGATTATGTAGAGGGAAAAGGGGAGGTGGTGGGAGTATGATAAATGGTGAAATGAGACAGACATCATCACCCTATGTACATATGTACAAGAATGATATGATTGTACATCATGCACAACCATAGAAATGAAACTTTGTACCCCATATGTGTACAATGAATTAAAATGAAGTCTGTAAAAATAAAAAAAAATTAAAATTAAAAAAATTACCATGTAGGCATTTGATAAGATTGAGAATGTGTCTCCTTAACAGGATATTATATACATGCACTTCACCAACTTCCTAAGTTGTACATGTATATTCACCAACCTCTGAGGTCAATGTAATGCATTAATAGTTTTAATTGTGCTTTGTTATATCTTTAAATGGCTATTCATATGTAATACTATGTCCAAATTATGCTATACATGTGTCTTAGACATATGTAAGCTCAAAAGTATTATGTCAACTAATATACCTAGGACCTTATGCCATCATAATGGAATTATAATCAATCTGATCCATTCATGATTTCTGTTAGGATGTGGCCACTTTAATAATGTACCCATCATCTCTTTGGTTCACCTCAGCAAATTTATCTAATTTTACAAAGAAGTTTTCTGTGTCCAAATAAATTTATCACTGTCATTTTAGGTTGTATCATTATATTGAAAAATACTATTCAAAACTCTATATCCATAGCTCCCTGTCCATTAACCATCACTCACAATCCAATTGCTATATAGAAGTATCAAGTGGGCCTTGTAAAAATGTCTACACTATTACAACTCCATTAGAATGAAATTGAAAACTAGCCACCCCACACCTTGTCTGACCAGCACCACATTTTCCTATAGCAATTCACTGCCTACACTTCTACCCATAAAATACCACTCCATAATGAACATGCCTTCCACCCTGCCACTTTCCTGAAACTAGATTGCCACAAAACACTAGTGCTCAATCAGTGCCCTGAAGATATTGAGTGAGAGTAGGACACACAAAAAGCACAATAGGACACCTGACAATATGTCAAGAGAGTTACCTATTATATGCTGATGGAAATTGAATTCCCAGAGATAAAATGTGATTTCTAAATGCCACATGGATTTCCATCTGACACATTCCTACCACCTGCTTCTGATGAAAATTGAAAGATTGCTTGCTAGAGCTGGTTAAAAATGATCAAATCAATCAAATCCACTGCTTCCTATTTTCAAATGTCCTGAAAATACAAATCCCTTTTTTTTCCATCTTCTTTGACTCTATGCTACACTTCATTCCCAGACCCTGTGCTGCGTTCTATTTTCATATGCTAAGATATCATACAGACATAATAACTGACACTAGAAGTTTAGTCAGAAAACATACCAAGATTGAAGTAATTTTTCAAAGATGGCTGGCCTTGCCCTCATTGCTGCTTATTTGCCATATTCTTGATTTTTGAGCTAGTTTTAATGTGTTTGGCTGTATGACTCTAAAATTAAATCCATTTACTCATTTGGCCTTGTTTACTTTAGGTGTCACTGATGTCCAGGTGTGTGTTTGGTGGCCGGGACTGGAAACTGAACTCAGGGGCACTCAACCACTGAGCCACATCCCCACCCCTATTGTGTCTCACTGAGTTACTTAGTGCCTCACTTTGAACTCAAGATCCTCCTGCTTTAGCCTCTTGAACTGCTGGGATTACAGGCATGTGCCACCTCACCTGGCTATACCCAGGTTTTAATTTTACTGAATTGATTCTGACACTTCTTGTGGATCTGTTCTTGGTGTAAAAGAGCAAGATGGTTCTTTTTTTTTCTGAAGCTCACTTTTGAGGAGCAAGAAAGGTGGTATTATGAATGAGGCATTCATAGACTATACAAAGAATAAATATGATGCTTACCACTGAGACCTTGGGAAGAATACCTTAGAAGTTACCCTATCCTTTCAGCCATGTGCCTAAGTTATGGACAAATACAGTTTTCTACTTTGGGTGTCTCTAGGAATGTGATACATAAAGTCTATACTTTGAATTTTTTTCATTAAGTCGTATATTTTAACCTCCAGTTATTTATAGGAGTGCATGGGGAGAAAGGGAGATTTGGAAAATTTACTAGCAATGGTAATTTTTCATGATTTCTGGGAGTCTAGAAAGGAACTTTGATAAAGGTTTTGGTATTGAAAATAATCAATTATTCTACTGGACCTGATATTGAAGATGCCCAATTAATTAGAATATAATCTTGGTAGGGTCAGTTTATATGGTTTGTAAACACAGCATTCATGATTGCATACAAAAACATGTAAAAACTATAGTCTATATAATAACTAATATATTCTGCTGATAATAAGAAAATGTGAGCACTTTATCAGTCTTTTCCTTTCTGTTTCTATCTACCTCTATTTTTCTTGAGAACTCCTGACTATATGTATAAAATCATAAAGAATATATGAAAACTAATTTGCTATTTACTCAAACCTCCCAGGATATGAAAGTACGCCTATTCTGTTAAGTTTTAGAAACTGATTAAATTGAATAGTTCTCAAAGAGTAGCTTTTCCTAAATAATTAATGCATTTTTTTAAAATTATTTACCTCCAGATTAGTGTGTGCCCTAGAAGCTCAGGGATACCTATGTCTTATTTTGTAGATAAATGTTTAGAGCTGAAATCCATTAAGACTAATCAAACCTGAGGCATTGTTGTAGCATGTTAATTTACCTGAGCCTATTAATTCTTGTCTGCTTCAAACCATATTTTACTTAACTGAGGGTCTGGAAATTAAGATAAAACCATTGCACAATGCATATAAAATGTCAAATGTATGTGTGCAAATATGTATGTGTGTATAAATAAAATACAAATATTATAGAATCAGTTGAAAAACAATGACAGATTACCTGAAAATATTTGTTAGAATCCCTTTTTGTAATCTCAGAAATGAATAGCATTTCCTGCAATCTGTTAAATGTACATTTGTTCCAAATATAAAATAAAGCTTTGGCCAATTGCTTCACAAGGTAGCAGTGTCAGTGCAATGTAAAGACAAAGTGTTCTACATAAGACCTGGCAATTCTCTGAGCCTACATTTGCATACTAAATATTCAACCTAAAAGCCAACAGTCCTTAGATGCATTCATTTAAACTACTTTCCAAGTAAAAAATATTAACTAATGGTATCTATAAAGGTTTACTGTATCCAATTTTAATTATTGATTGACTTCTACATTATGTGTAACTATTTATGAGGTTTGATATTTCATGGCTTTTATTCTCCATAATATATTTTATTTTAAAAACAGCAAATTTTTAATGAAATTATAAAACTCATTCTGTATTGAAGTTTTCTTATGGTATTATTTGGATGGTTTCATGAATTAAAAGATAGTTATAAAATGTAAATAATATTATTTTCCTCTATACTTAAAAACTTGACATTTAATAATGATTAATGATACAGGTCATTTCTTTATGATTTAGCTATTATATCAAGTATGCTTAAAAGAATTAAAATATGGAGAAAAATGAAAAATGATGAAATTGCCTGGAAGACAAGACAATATTAAAATAAATCATCATCTTTCATTATTCTTAACTTTCCTCATTGTGTTTCCTCAAATTTTGCAGCAGCTTTAAAAACAATATTTAAAGAATTCTGGAGCTATTATTTGCAATATTAATTTGTTTTAGATTTAATTAAGTACAAATAAGAATACAGGATTCTTATTTTCTGCCATAATAGCAAAGAGAAGGAATTTGACAGAAGATGATATATCATTGTTATTAGTCAAACTAGAAGACTGCAAGGAGAGGTATAGTTGTAATCTAGCTAATGATGAAGGTGAAATTGATCATATAGGCACAACCTCAGGGTAAGAGTCTTCATAGTATACCATCCTTGACAAATGTTTTTTATATCCAAGATTGAATAAACAAACAATGCATATCTAAGAAATGAAAATTAAAATCACATCCAATTGGTCATTAAATATGAATAACTTCATAATATTTACAAAATGAAACTGAATGATTCCATCGTGCTAAACAGGTGTGTGAGCAAACTCTCTTTTAAGATGATTTAAACTTATTGACATCCTTTGTAAGTGGACTAAGGTAAAGGTAGGTATGTGTACAAGGGTGATGAAAAGTCAAAAATAATGTAAAACAAAAACATTCAGATATGAATTATATTCAGTAATTCAAGTTGGTTACCATAAATCTGAACTTCTTTTTCAATTAAAAAGTAAAAAAGATGGCCATTCCCTTTTCTACAAAATCATGAGTCATTAAAGTTTTAAATGATATTTTATTTTGTTGGCATAAAAGTAAGATGAAACCAAAGTCATGAGAACCTGAAATATAGATCTGTATTTGCAACCTGTGCTCAGTATAGATGAATGGCTGTTAGAGGTTAGTGAAGGACAGTTGGTCAGCAGTTAGTTGCACTCAAAGGATGCTGCCTTTTTAGGCATATGTACTATATATCTTCAAATCCAGAATTATGAAGTATAATTTATGTTTTGTATGTTCAAACTTGTATTAAAATGTCTAATAAACTGACTTTTCACTATCTATTCTTACTTTATAAACTATTCATAAAATGACTATTTTTATTTAATCCTTTTACAATATGCATAGCAACCTATAGTATAAGGACCATATAATTGCAAACTTCAAATAACTGCCAGATATAAGATGCAATTTAGGAGGGAAGTTCTCCTCAATTGAATCAAACTTTATGTCTGGATACATTTTTATTTATAATATTAGTTGCTCTCATCTTATTTGGTTAAATCTTCATCTTGTAAAAACTATATTACCTTACAGTGAGAAATATGAATTCAAATGGTAATTGGAACAACAAAATACACCTGAGTAATTCAAATAAATTTATGTTAGATGAAAGGATGAAATTAAAAATACTTCTATAATTAGTTCATATTTAACTAGAGTGTTCAGCCTCTCTATTATATCCATTGTGCTTTTACTATTCTTCAGTTCATTTTTAACTCATAATATAATTTAAATATTATAATATTGAAAATAGCTTACTTTCCAAGAAAAAATGCAGTTGCCTGGGAAGGGAATATATTTTGAATTAACCTTTGTATTACCCAATGCCATTTGCAGAAATGATAAAAGTTATTCATTCTCACCCCACATCCTGTAGAAGAGATGGGCTGGCTGTGAAATAATAGCTAAGAAATTTATTTATCATAAAAATGACATAAGACAGAATTATCTTTGAAGCAGGGGCAGGACTTATTGAGCAGTCCATAAGGGACTGGCTCTAAAACAGAAAGGAGCCTGGGCTTGTGTGTGTGTGTGTGTGTGTGTGTGTGTGTGTGTGTGTGTGTGTTTTAAAAGCAATCCAGATCAAAAGGGGATGAGGAGGAGCTTCTTCCATGAAAAACAGGATGGGGTGGAGGTAAGCAAGCCATTTGGCTCAAGCGGGTCTTTCCCACATCCATGGCCTGCATTCAAACTCCAGTGGTGAACAGTGCCTGGCAACCACATAATCCAGGCCATCTGGAAAAATTTTCCATAACTGTCAGATCCAGAAAGCCATATTTCCCTAATAGCTCAACCAGGCTTGGTTTTACTGTAGGCCAAAGGTGGCTTCCAGCAATTCATGACCTATGAGCTTAGATGAATGTTCATGTTATGTCCTTATTTAAACATAACATCTTCTAAGAAAATCCTAATATGAAATCAAACTTCACAGATTTTCCCCCTATACATTTTATCAACTTTAATTTAATCTTTATTTCTAAAGCAAAATTCAAATTTGAAGGTAAGATTCAAGCGTTTCTCAGCACTTGTCTAGTGATCTCCCACCATCTTGCATTACAATGAGTTATGTGGTACTCAAAAACTTTATGATCCATTCAAAATATGCTTCAGCAGAAAACTTATTAGGATCTAAATCTTTGATTTTTATGATTTTAGCACAAATCCACCAAGAAATCCTGGCTTTAAGAATGGCTTTAAGAATTATTTTTCAGTTTGAAAATAACTCAGTCTGGCATTAAGTGAAAACAGAACAATAGATATGAAATGACTCCCAAGGTTTGGCCAGGCCACGTGGTCTTTGCAGACCATTAAGGATTTCTGTGTTCCTAGAGGCCAGGCTGTACCTCCCCTTCAATTCCTTGATAGGGTCACCTCCTTGATAATTTCAACAGAGTACTCCTGTTCTCCCTGTCATGGAAATTCTTCTACAAACTGGTAGTGAGGGATTGAATAAATCAACTGGGAATAATTTGTATGTTTCTACAGGTCCTCTGTGAATGTGAAGCCACATGGGCACCAAGAATAATTCTAGGTAGATTGACTAAGACCCTTCTTCTGATAATCTACTGAGATCCTAGTTTTATTTTATACTCATCCTTTCTTCCTTCCTACCTTCCTTCCTTCCTTTCTTCCTTCTTTCTTTCTTTTTGGTAGCTGGGATTGAACTCAGAGACGTTTAACCACAAAACCACATCCCCAATCCCCCTTTTTAAAAATTCTATTTTGAAACAGGGTCTCACTAAATTGCTGAGGCCATCATTGAGCTTGCAATCCTCCTGCCTCAGCCTTCTGAGTTGCTGGGTTATAGGTGTGCCCCACCACACCAGGTCCCTGGTTTTATTTTCAAATACCCACCTCACATGGTATTGAAGCTCTGGGGACCCAGAATTTTGGAGAGGAGTCTTTTTACAGAGTCTTCATTGAGAACTGGGAAATAGTTGCTAAACTTTAGCTTTTGCCTCTCCAGAATTTCAAACTGGGTTTAGGGAGGGGGGTGGTATGAATATAAGCTCGTCTCAACTTCTATCTTACCTACATTTCTCTTGTCTTTCCAATAGTCTTTCCCAGCCAAAGAATGGGCTTATCTCTTCCTTTTACCACCTTGTAACTGATACGACTGGTTACCTGTGTAAACAGGTTCCATTTCCCCAGATGTTGAAGTTTGAACATCCCAGAAAAGCTGAGGCAAGTGTAGAAAGCAAGTTTAATTCAAAGAATAGAAACAGACTTCTCTGCAGAGAAGGAGACCCAGAGTTGGTATCCAAAGAAGTGGGAGTGTCCTGTCCCTTTTATAAATTTTAGATTCTCTTTGTTCTCCTGTCCTCCTTCCCCTTATCTCTCCCCCTCCTCTGAATATATGAATGAATCAAAATATCATGTTGTATCTCATAAATATGTACAAGTATTGTCATTGAAAAAAATTTAAAAGTAAATCAAAGACATATAATTTCATCCCACTTTAATGTACATGTATAGTAAATTTGAGTCAATTCTCCAAAAATATTATGATGTAAAACAGCATATGATCACATAGCACAACATATTAAGATTATTTAAAACATTTGATTTCTTCTTTTTCCCTGCTCCAGATTTGGTAATTCACTTAAAATTGAAGAAGACTTTTAAAAAAAATCAATGAAATATAGAAATCATTGCTATATTTTACTGTTCTTCTTATTGTAGTTTAGAATCTCTAAAGCCAATAGTTCTAAGATGAAATTTTGTCTTTTCAGTGTACTAGCCAGTATATTGAGCCACTTAGCTTCTACCTTTTCCCCTCTTTACCTGAAAAAGTGAAAATAATAGCATCTATATCACAGGGAATATTGGACAGTGGAATGAGCATAAATTACATGATGATGATGATGATGATGGAAACTAGCCTTAGTGAATGCAGTTATTTTTAAGTGACTAGATTCAAGGTGGTCATATATTGCATCACTCTCATTGAGAGGTGGAATCTAATTTACTCCTGTTCACATGTGGGGTGGACTTTGTAACTTGTTTAACCATGAAATGGAAAAAAAGAAACATGAAGCTGGAGGGCTTTGGTTGCAGGTTCATAAGAAGACTGGCAGTCTCTATCAGGTTTCTTTGGAGAGTAATTACACAGCAAAATACTATTAAGTAAACTGAGGAGTGGGATAACTGGGTCCAGTGGTGGTTTCCATTCCAAATTTTCTGAGGAATCTCCATACAGGTTTTCCATAGTGGTTGCACCAGTTTTCAGCACCACCAGCAATGTATGACTGTACCTTTGTGGGATTACAATTTTTTTTTTTTTTGGTACATTATTACTGTAGTTGTTTTGTATGATTGCTGCAAGTCATTTGGGAGTTACCACACAGTCATTCAAGTGTCACAGCCAACCAAGTCTGTTGTCCAACAGAAGATACTATGAGTCAATGAGAGAGACCACTGGAGGAAGACCATTTTGAATGAGAGGATGATGAATTCAGTTGGTACATGGGGAATTTGAAGTAATTTGTGGCATTCAAGAGAAATTTCAACTAAGGTTGTTGGTGGTGCATGCTGTAATTCCTGCTATTCAGGAGGCCGAGGTAGGAGGATCACAAGTTTGAGTGCAGACTGGGCAATGCACTGAGATCCTGCCTCAAAATAAAATTTTCAAAAGGGTTCCTTGTGCACCTCAGTAGTAGAGCACTTGCCTAGCATGTGAGAGGTCCTGGATTTAAATCGCAGTCTGTGTGAGAGGGTCAGGGGAGGGGGGATTTCAATAGATAGAAGATTAATCATTTTGGACTAAATTACATAGATATAGGCTGAGAATTTAAATATGAAATTATCATTCATATATTCAAGATTTACAGTATTGTTTATACAGTAAAATCAATGAACTAGACACCTCAACAACTAACTTCAAGTATTTTTCATGCAGAATTACTTAATAAAAAAGTAAGATGCAGCATGATATGTTTATTTTGTAAACAGTATTCATGAAAACAAAATAAATCCCATGTGTACATATATACTTTCAAGAATACAAGTGTATGCTTTCAAGGATTGACGGTTTATAGAACTATATAGGCAAAATGCAAAAATGTGATGATATTGCTTATGTGACTATATTGCTTATGGGGATTATTTATACTGAGTCAGTATATAGATTCTAAGATAACAAAGTAGATTCTAGGATAACACTTAATTGACTCGTCAATTGAACAAATCATAATAATGAAAAATACCACTATGTGACCATACATAGTTATAGTACACATAGATTTAAACTTCCCTGATACTAAGGCCATAAAATTCTCCAAATTTATAAATAACAGTCTCAATCATACATACATATTAGCACTGTTACATATCACTTTTTAACACATTTTACAAAATTATGATAAAACTTATAATAACCTATGAAATAAGCACCATGTTTTTTATTCTATGGACATTCAAGAATATAAAATAGTTTGCATTTTATGCAGCTGAATTTCAACTTAGATAATATAATTCAAGTAGCCATCAGAATTCCATGTTTCCACAAAAGAAAATGGATTGATTTAATTATATGCATTTCCTTTTAGCAAGTAAAATATTTATTTTTAATAATCTCTTCTGCCACTCTCACTTGATCTCCTTATCAAACAGTATGTGCATTCCCTCATGGTTCCTTGGAAGAACACATAGTGTCAAATTCCCAAGATCCTAATAATGGGTATTGCCTAGTAAGATGGGTCAGACACAATATTCATGAGAAGTTCACCATAAAATTAAAATTGATTAATAAAAATAATAAGTAGCTTTCCCTATTCACGTTAGAATTTTAAATTTTGCATATAATTTCTTGAGTAAGAACTCATAATTCTAAATTTTGTTTATTTAGAGCCTAAGAACCCATCGCAGAAATGAGAGGAATTTGAATTCTAATCTTCAGGGTTTTTTTCAAACTCGTGTTTGTGTTAAAAAATTCATACAATCATACAATTAAGTTCAGAGATTCTATAAACCAGAATTTTTGAAGTTTGCATTCATTAAGGAAGAGTATAACTGAATTAACCTACTCTGCAATATATTGAGTCACTGATATGTGCATAGATATACATATATTTGTACTATGTATTTTACCTCAAAGATTTGTAATTCAAATTTGATAGATCAGAGATATTGGGAGACAATGATAAATATTTATATTTAGACATTTCTGCAAGGTTGAGCATGCCCTGAGCAATGCAACTAGCACCACATTTATGAGGAGATAGTGAAAAACAAAAACAAAAACAAAAAATTAAGTAAAATCCTAGTAGAAATTACCTTGGGTGAGAAAGAGTGAGGCTCATTGGAGAAAGAGTGGTCACTGGGGAAAGAGTTAGGTGATTAAGTCAGAAGTAAGCAGAACTTCAGGGCTGGGAGACCTGCAATTCAAGCTATCTGAGGTGTCAAGTAAGGAAAAGATGTGACTTGATTTTTATTTATGTCTAGCTCTCTGAATACTGTGTAGACAGTATGGATTGGTTTCATTTTCTTCTTATATATGTTTGTCTGTTTGTTTCAATCTAAATACTGTTTTTGAGATCTTCACTGACTTTTCTTGCTGATGGGGTAAGTTACCAGTGCTTCCCTCCACTGAGGTAGGGACAGAGAAGCACATCGACGCTTTAGCCTCTGCCCAAATCTTTAACACAATCATGTTATTTCAATTCTTCCCACTGAGCTCCAAACTAGTTATAATTTGAAAAATATGCTATTATGCATTATATCCTTGTTTTTATATATGCATGTCAAATTTTATTAAATGTTTCTTCCTACTTTCTTACTGGTGAATACCTACCCAGATCTGAAGTCCTTTTTGAACATTTATAAACCTATGGCCAAAACTCCCAAGAAAAATGTCAGATTTTCTGAGCCTTTTGATGTATTTTATTGAACTCCAATGTAGCATTCATAAAAACCATTATAATTTATGTTTCTATTTTTGTTACCACTTCTTGACTAGAGAGCAGGTATGGTTTTATTTTGTTCACTTTTTACATCTTTTTATTAACTCTGACACATAATTTAGTTTCAGTGAAAAAGTGATTAATGACTTAAAAAAATTAAAAAATGATTAAACAGGGTTAACCTCTCCTTAGGAATACATCTTGTGAGATAATCTACTTTGCTTCAGAGAAGTAACCATATTTAATTAGAATTAATATGAAAATCCTAATCATAGAATAAAACTATTTTGAAGAGACAATTTTATTTCATCTAATATACTTAATTTGAAACTTTATCTCCGTGTGTGTGTGTGTGTTTTCCTCCTTATCAAACTCTTAAAAAGAAACAATTCAGATGACATTTTACTCATCTTTTTAATATATAGTTCAGTTTTTTTTTAATTGTTTCTGAATTGGAATTCAGTTTAACTGAATTCCAATTAACTATCAAAAGTGATATTTCCCATTCCCTGGTTTACTTAAGGGTAGAAAGTGAATAGGAAAGAAAACATTATGTAAAAGCTTTTTATTTCCCTTTATCTTCATCTTTGCTTTGTTTCCTAAACTTTTGTGAATTAATCACTTCAAGGTCAACTGTGTAGTCATTTCTCCTCCTGGCAAAATTTCTCACTGAAGTCAATTAATGGATCAGCTGAGAAGGCAGTAGCTTTACTACTTTTTACAGTGTTTAATCAGATGAAAACTCTGCTTTAATGTTATTTCATTTGGTAAGAGATGGGAATACAAGCAGATATACCAATCTCTGGCTACTTTCTAAGTCAAATTGCTATTAACTTGAAATTTATAAAATATTTAAATTAGAGAAACTATTAACTAGAAAAATAAACAAAATTGCTTTGGTAGTTGTTTTTATAATTGAGAGAAAATAACCTTTGGACAGCTGGTTGAAGGCAGGAAACTTTCCTTCCAGTGTACATCCTGAGATAGATGAAATTCCCAATTCCCTTTTAAAAAGAACTATTAGAATTATGACAGGGTTAGATGAGAAACAAAAATATGATACCATTAGTATATAAAATGCATTTGATGGATTCTTACATTGTGCGATAATCATTATGTAATATCAAACATGTATCAAACATGACAGATTATGTGACAAGTTAACAGTCTCTCTTCTATATCAGTTATTTCGGAGTGACAAACCTCCTCAAAAGTTAAAGTGTCAAAATATCAACTGTTGATTTACATTAGATATCAATGGTTAACAGTTGGGCTGCTTCCTTTGGTTGGTTACTAAATCCAATGCCACTTGACTCATATCTTATCTCATGTGCTATTGTACTACAATCAGCAGCAGGCTAATGAAGTTGTTGGGTTTCAGGGTGGTCAGTGGGCTGAATCTGTATGTAGAGGGCTAAGGAATTAGACTGCAGTTTCTCAATGTAAAGCAGCTTTCTAGTCTTGTTCTTAAGGTAGGTTGGCCTGAGTCCAAGAGTGTGAAAGTGTATATCTGATGGACTATATTCAAAATCCGCAAAATACTGCTTCAACCACATTTGGTTACCCCTAGAAAACCTCAAGACCAGTTCAGGTTCAAGGATCAGAGACAGAAAATGTTGCAAAATCACATGTAAAAAATAGATTAATACATGCAAGGAGGAATTAAAATTCCTTCTTCCTTGAACTGTCTTGAATCTCTCAATGCCTTCAGCTAAGTGGATGAAGCTCATTCATATTATGGAGGTTAATCTGCTTGATTCAACCAACTGATGGAAACATTAATATTATCAAAAATATCTTCACATCAATGTCCAGACTCCTGTTTTACCAAGTAGCTAGATATTGTGACATAGACAAGTAGAAGCATAGAATTAATCATGAACACTTATTTCCCACAGAAATTTTCAAATGATCACAAACCAAATGCAAATATTATTTCTAATAAATAGTATTTAAATAAATGAAGTGATACATGAATGAATGAAAAGAATGTGCAAAATAACTAAGAATAATTCAATTCTAAGTAAGCAGAGGTAACAAGGGACTCTCCTTTGCTTCTCTTCAATTTTATCTCCAAATAATAAGTTTGATGAAGAAATACAATTGACTCAACATCTTAATTGATACATTGAACCATGGCATGATTTACTAAATGCAGAGAGGACCAAATCAGTTTGGAATAATACCTAGAAAAGTTATTTGCCATACAAATCAAAGTCAGTATTTCTCAGTTCTCCAGCATAAATGCTGAAATAAGTAGAGGGCCAAAGAATAATCATTTATATTTGTAAACATAGGAAAGGAGTGCACCCGTGGGTATCAGGACTCTGATGCACCCTGTCACTCATGAATGCAAAGGGAAGATAAATGAAAAGGAAGAAAGAACAATCACCCTTCCAAAAATCAGTCATCTGTAAGAGAGACAAGGTAGGAGAGAGAGTTAGAAGCAAAAATGAAAAGAGAACATTTTAGGTAACCTGCAACATTTGATTTATAGTTCCTGAAGCATAAACATATGCACACACACATATATTCATATGCTTTACTCTATGTATTTAGGAACTTGGATGAGACCAGGAAGAATTTTTTCCTGCAAGACCACTGGCTAGCTTCTTTATTCACCTAATACATTCTTCAATGACATGCTAAAATGTGTGTGTGTGTGTGTGTGTATGTGTGTGTGTATACATATATATATGTGTGTATATATATATATATATATATATATATATATATATATGCAGAGAAGACCAAATCAGTTTGGAATAATACCTAGAGAAGGTATTTGCCATACAAATCAAAGCCAGTACAGCTCAGTTCTCCAGCATAAATGCCATAATAAGTAGAGGGCCAAAGCAATAATCATTTACATTTACAAAGCAATAATCATTTTATTTGTCTCATGATATATCATGAGACATATAAAAAGAATATAGTAAGCAGCAGAAGATATATGCACAAATATCACACAAAAAGAAAAGAATAAAAACAGTAGTTAATGTTGTTACTGAGCAAATAAAATTTATTTGTATCATATTGTCACAAAGGCAGGAAAATAAATGAACTAGCTAATTAAAAACAGTGATCCATGACTTTGAATAATATTATCAACTAATGTGAAAGATGATCTAATATGATATGGTAAAAAGTGGAAAAGAAAAGTAAAAGGATCTTGGGTGAATAATATTTGCATACAGGAAGATACAAACCATTGATACATACATACATGGAAAGGAATGGGAAAATCAAACAGACAAAAAATGATACTGAACACATAGTTTATTAAAATTAGAGAGAAATTAATGCACTGTATGATGCATAAATAAAATTCAATTTAGCATGGAGTCTCAAAATATTTCCAAAAGTAGAAAGGAAAAAGAGAGTTTGAAATTAAACAACCCATAGTGCCATAATCAAAACCACACACAAATGTGATCAAACAGTAAATAATTTGTTTCAAGCTTAAAGGAAGGCTCCCTGAGGATTTGGGAAAGTAATCACATTTCCTATGAGTAATGTAATCATGTAGTGGATTGCCAAATCAGAATGCTTTGAGTATGAAAAGAATGCTGTTAACTATTTCATCTGAGAACAAGCCTGACCTGGACAATGGTGGCAAAGGGGCACCTAGTTCTTTCCTAATAGAAACAGACCAAGGTCTCAAACTGGCCTCATTTCACCCCAGAAGAACTGGAGGACCATGTGGCAGCATCCCTGAACCTCTTGAAGGAAAATGTGGTTCAAGAATATTGCATACTGCTAAACTATCTTTAATCTATGAAGGAAAGATATAACCATGTTTGAATTTTGAAGAGCATAAAGGTTAACCTTCTCAAGAAATATTTTGAAGCATATCTCTAGAGAATGATTTTCAATCAAAATAACTGAATGTAAAAACTATAGCAAAAGACTACTACATACTGAATTGGTTAAAATGTATGAATAATATGAAAGTGATTGCGAAAAATGTAGTTATTAAAAAATGTAAATGTTATAAGTTGAAGAAGATTACAACAGATAGAGTAATTTCAAAAGATAAACACAAAAGATAAAAGCAGGAAGTATCAGTACATGAACTTTTCATCTCTTTATGTTGGGATTAAGGAATCAAACTTAAGTTAAAAAATCAAAGAATAAATTTAATATATGTGTTTAAAGGCATACTTTCAGATTAGTTAAATTTTATTTTTGCATTATATTATAAAAGTTAGGTATTACATTTTTGAAATTAAAATGATTAATAATTTATTTAAATTAGTGATTTGTAGGTTATGCAGGTATAAAATGTATAAAGCAAATATGGTAAATATAATAAAACAAAATAAGTGGAGAAATAAAGAGAAAGAAGAAATTATTTAAATTACTATTCTATTAAACATAATACAAACTGCGTATTAATTCTTAAGGCCTACACATCAATAAAGACTCAAAGAAACTTTGTCAGACTAATATATCTGATTAGATTTTTTTTATTTTCAGAAAAATTATTTGTGGTGTTTTGATAGGTGCATATTTTGAGAACTGACTAAATAAAACTGTCAATATATAAATTACTTCATATATTTATTACTTTTTATAGTGAAAACAAAATTTACTCAGTAATTTTCAAGGATAGGATAGATTGTTATTAATTGTAGTCATTATGATGTACAAGTGATCTCTGAATTTTTTCCTCCCATCTAATAGAAAATTGGTGTTCTTTGACCATCATTTCTCTTCATTAACAGTCATTTTATTTATTGTTTATCAGCTCCACTTTTAAGTGGTAATATTTTCACTTATAAGTGGTAATATTTGGTTTTCTATGCCTGGATTACTTCACTTAATATGATGATCTCCAGGTTCCCAAGAGAGGACACATGCCTAAAAGAAGGCACCACTATGGTCTTTGCAAAAAAGTAAACAGAAGACAATCAAAAGAGATCTCAGCAGCTAAAATTGGAAAAATTCAAGTAACCAAATACATAAATAAAGGCCAGTCCAAACTAATATAAACAAACCATTAAATAAATATACACTGATTCTCTTTATTTCCAAAACTTTCCATGTGCTCTTCCACAACAGACACATGTATGGTCTGCATTTCTTTCCATGGAATCCAACAAAGAAAGTGGAATTAAGTAAGCAGTCAACTTACATGTGAGGGTAATTCCACTTGAATAGACCTGTGTTTATATACATAGAGTATAACTTAAATAGAGAGAGCATAAGTGATGTTACCTAAAGTCCACTTATCTACCTGTCAAAATGCAAATATGGATAATTTCCTAACTTCCACAAAGAAGCTGTGATACAGAACAGCTCTTTATACATTAATTTGAAATATTTTCCAAAAGATGCTAAATACACATTTCCAAAAATACGTTTAATATTATAAAATTTGCCTGTTTAGTTTTCAGTTGTATAATTGAAATATTTTTGCTTTTATATAACCACATTTAATGTATAGTTGTGCACTGCCTAGTGATATTTCAATTAATGACAGACCACATATGTGACATTGGTCCCACAAAATCATAATGGAGCTAAAGCATTCCTATCACTGAGTAGGGTCACAGCCGTCATAGCATCATAGCACAAGGCATTAATCTTGTGATTGGGATGATACAAATGAAAACAAACACACTGCACTGCTAGGCATATAAAAATGTAGTATTTCCAAATATGTGCGATGCTTAATATTAATACTGGTAACATACAACTATGTTGCTTGGCTTATATATTTACTATTGATGTTTTAGTGTAGCGTTTTCTTTACTTTTTCTGCATGATGCCACATCTTCATGGTTTTTAGTATGCCTTGGAATATTTGCTGAAACCTAGATATTTTAAGTAGTATTACGTTGTAAGTCTGGATTCTGATTATTTCCCCCCCAACGTTGTTGTTTATACAATAACTTTCATGAAACAAGCCTCAGAATATGATTCTTCCTTTGAATGCATTATCTCATGTTCCTGCTCTGTTGTTTATTTATTTTTAAATCTGGTTTGTGAGGGGACATCTTTATATGACATATCTCAATTGATCAGAGTTGGTGCTCAGACTCTGTGGACTAGTCTGAGGGTAGGGAATTCTGACTGTTTGGTCCTCAAGAGATTTTAGTTTTCCATGATTTTTTTCTTTTTACCCGACCCTCTTGTTCCTTTGCACCCATTTGTGTGTGTTGCAGTTAGCCAGAGAAGTGCAGCTCTCTTGGAACTCCTCCTGCATCCCCTGTGGATGTGCAAAGGCATCTGAGGATGTGTGGAGAGCTTGCAAACCCTTAATGTCAATCTTATTTCCAGAATCTCCCTAACAAACATCTGTCTAGTCTGCTAATTCACTGGGTAGCAGAGATGCTGGTTTTCTATGTTCACGTGCTTCTGATTTCACTGCTTTTAATCACCACATTGCTTATTTGGGATTTTGCTTTCTTTTCCTAATAAGGGAGTTACTCTGTCTTTAACTAAAGTTCATGAATCGTTTAAATTTTTTTTATGTGTTCTTTTTAGATATACATGACAGTAGAATGTATTGTGACACATTATACATACATGGAGTATGACTTCCAATTCTTATGGTTGCACATGAAGTGGAGTTAGACTAGTTATGTGTTCACATATGAAATAGGAAAGTTATGTCTGATTCAGTAATTTTCCTGACAAATCTGAGCTATAAAGTGAATTCTTTCAAATTTTATAGCTGTTTTGAGAGAGGATTTATAAACTCTAGTTTGTCTACCATGCTGTTTTACTTATTTTATTTTATTTTTTAAACATTTTCCCCATATTATGTGGTGTGTTAGAGTTGTACCTAATGGTGGGATTTGTACATACTCAACTCATGATAGCCAGTCTATGGAGACAACTAGGTGTCTTTCAACAGATGAATGGATAAAGAAAAAGTGGTATAAATATGCAATGTAATATTATTTATCCATAAAGAAGAATGAAATAATGGCATTTATTGGTAAATGGATGGAACAAGAGAATACCATGCTAAATGAAATAAACCAATTCCCAAAACCCAAAATTCAAACGTTCTCTCTGATTTCTGAATGCTGACTCACACTAAAGGGAAGTTGGGGAGGGGAATAATAAAAATCCATTGGATTAGACAAAGGGAAATGAAGGGAAGGGAGGTGGGAGGGAAATAGAAAGACAGTAGAATTAATCGGACATAACTTTCCTAGCCTTGGATTTGAATACGTGGCCAGGGTAACTCCACATCATGTACAACCACAAGAGTGGGATCTTAAATAGAATAAATCATACTCTATGTATGTATAATTTGTCAAAATACATTCTACTGTCATGTATAACTAAAAAGAACCAATAAAAATTTTAAAAAATTTTATATACTTTATTGGTACATTATGGTTGTACCTAATGGGATTTGTACATAGACACAATATAACAATATGATTTGGCCAATATCATTTATCAGGATTATCATATAGTTTTAAAAAGACTGAATTGTTTTTTAGAAATTTTCAAAGAATGGGAAAAATTTATTCCAAGGTACTGATATAAAAAATCGGCCAGTTGATTTATTTCCAATTTACATTTTGTTGTATTGAAATAAATTCTATAATAAATGTTAAATTACATGCTTCATGTTAATACCATTGGATTCTTCCAATACAGGCATATTATGACAACACACTCTCTCTTAAAGGTCTCATTCCACTAATGTTTATTGATCTTCTAACGTGATCAGAGTCCTGACCTTAGGTTTGACTCTACCACCTTCAAAGAGATGGCGTGGCCCCTGACCTCACAAAGTTAACAGATTAGGTAATAAGCAAATAAACTAACACCCACACAATAGCACTATAATAAGTTCTATGAAATAAAAGAACAGAAATATAGTACATGAGAATGTCTGGATAAAATGCTAGAAATTTTGTAGGGCATGCATTTTCAGGAGATTGCGCTAGGATGTGATCTCTGAACTCTAACTTTTCAGGTAGGTAATGGAGATCTAGTTTGTTTTGCATCTTTTCATGTTCCGCTAAAGATGCTCTAGACCCATTCTTTTGATTCATAATAAATAATTTATAGACTTTGACAGTATTTGTATTGATCGTGAGATTTCCCTCAACAAATAAAGTAGTTGAAAATGTAGCCCTAAGTGATCCCAAGAGTGGTGCTATTGGAAAGTGCTGTAGATCGTTAAGAGCTGGGGTCTGAGGGGAAGCTGCTAGGTCACTGGGGCAAGCCCTGGATGGGATGTGGGATCATGCTCCATCCTCTCTCTGCTTCCTTGGTTATTATAAGGGCATTCACTCAGACATTTGTCTGCAACTTTATGTTTAGCCCTTGCCAGAGACCCAAATCAGTGGGGCCACCTTATCTTGGACTTGCACCTCCAGAATGGTGAGGATAATATTCATTTCCTTACTTCATAAGGAGCCTGTGTCAGGGTTTCCACTTCAGTGAAATGAAGCTGACTAATACAAGTAAACCAAAAAATTAGAATGAATTCAAATTTATTAATTTTGCTCTGCTTCCATAGTTTGAATCATATTATAAAAGTATTGTTTTCCCAAAATATAAAGAAATGATAACAAGTTTCCTACAAAAATTTTGTTGCTTCTCTTTGTATATTTCTTTTTTTGTATATTGTGAATAATGTTGTATGTGAATCTAACAAATTAGCTTCAAAGTCCAAAAATTGAGCATAGAAGTATCTTTTTTTCTAATTTTCTTTTTCTTTTTCTCCCCTTTCTGCCTCACTTCCTTTTCTCTGCATCCTGTTCTCTCTCTTTTTTTTTTTTTTTTCCGAAGTATTTTTTAGGGGGCACAAATACTATAAAAAAAAAAAACAAAAAAAAAAAAAAAAAAAAAGATACTAAGACAAAGCTGGGGCCGGTGGTGCATACCTGTAATCCCAGTCCTTTTGGAGGCTGAAACAGGAGGATCTCAAATTGAGGTCAGCATTAGCAACTTAGCAAGACACTGTTTGCAATAAAAAGAGAACCGGGGATGTTGATCAGTGGTAAAGGAACCTGGGTTCAATCACCAGCACCCAAAATGACTAAAAAACCACAAACACAAGAAATGAGGCAAAAGAATATTCAAACAAGTCCACAAATACATTTATTTAGAAATTTTGGACAAAATATATGTGACAATTTTACAAATAATTTCACCAAGGTCACAAAACTTACCAGTGGTGAGACAGAATCTGCACCAGATAACTGTGTTCAAACATTTCACAAAATCACTTTTTCTCTAGGATGAACATGTAGTCATCCAAATCAGACACACGGGACTGAGTCCAAATGCTAGCACAAAAGAAGTATATCTCTGATGGGTAACTGCATGTTGTATTGTGCCATGTTGTCTTCCAAAATAATTTTTTCTCTACTATCTTTTTATGGGGACAAAAAAAATTTTTTTAAATAATATTTTATTAATTTGTGGATTAAATCATATATGATGAAAAAAAAAAAGAAAAAGAAGAAGTAGGCCAATCCAACTTGAAATATCTTTCCATTATATCAAATTTTTGGATATATAAAAGTTTTCAGGTTTTGACCAGAATATGTTTTACTCAACATGTTATTCCTTATGAAGAAACAATAAAAAACAAACAAAATAACAACAAAAATCCATACTTCAATTTCAGAGTCTGTTTTAAATTTACAATTCCAATTCACACAGAAAACTTGACATAATGATGGACTAGGCCAAGGTATGCTCATTATATTTACTTTTCCATACTTTTTATTAATGATTACATAAAAGGACTTGTGGCTAGGGATGAAGCAATTTGTTTTTAAAGAAAAATATTCTTTATTGCTATTAAAAGTAATAGACATAAAGGAAAAATAACAATTTAAAAATTATTTTAAGTTGTTCTTTCTAGAAAGATCTGACTTATTTTTCTTTTACAGATCAATCATTTAAAATTAATTAGACTACTAGAAAAGCTATCATTATTTGCAATTTATTACAATAAAAGCAGATTCTCTAAGTCTTACTTCAATCAGAGAATTTTTTTCAGAGTTCCTAATAGCATATCATTGCCATATTGTCAAGCTGGTAAAAGATTAATAAAAATAGTATTGCTTATAATAACGTAAAAAATTACTTCACTAATCAATGCCGATTAATGCTTTTAAAACTTTGCTGACGCATATGACGACTAAGAAATTTAAAAATCCCTAAAGATTTATTTTTGTAAATTGTTTCCTATCAGAAAACAAAAAAGGCAAAAATACTAATTTTTATAACATACAATAAAGTTGCTCTTCCATGCTTTTAAAATTATTAGATGAAATTATTTCTCTAGATAGTTATATTAGGCAATATTTATGACAATATACCATGTGTCTGAAAAATCACCACTTCATATAAAGTTTAAAATGGCCTTTGAAAAACTATAGATTTCTTTAACATAAAATAGAGTGCGTTGTATCATATATGTATCAATGCATATTGGTATTAATTGTAATTATATATTTTGTGTTTACCCACAAAACTATAAGTACTTTTAAAATGTATTGTGTTTTGTTTGGGTTTTTAATTACTTGAAGATTTTGTATTTGGATGATTTCAGTTTGAATATGATTTAACTAGACATACATTTTTGGAGGTGTATTTTAACTTGATATTATCTGACTTTCTTGTTTCTTCTTTTTTATCTGAACTAATTTTGGGAAAAATGGCTACTATTACTTTAAATTTTGCTTATGTTTCCTTCTTTCTTTTTCTTCTGGGATTGCAATTATGCCCAAATGTACTTGTTGAAAGAATTTCTGAATTCTTGTCTATTTCTAAATTATTCATCTTTCTCCTTGAATTTCAGTTTGTGTGTTATCTTAAATCCATTTGCTCATTCCTCCTATGTATTTTGACTTGTCTTTTTCTAAATTTCTATTATTTACTTGGATTCTCTAGTAACATTAGTCACTTATTCTTCACTTTGTTTATTGTCATAATACAGGTTTTAACGTATTAAATTTTCTTTCTTGTAATTAAAAAATGTATTTCTTGCATCTGTTTTGATGTTTCTTCTTTTTTCCTGGCTGCCATTTGATTTGTTTGTCTTGCTTTTTAGTACCTTTTATACATTAAAAAAAAAAATTGCTAAACATGCATTATTGGGCAATAAGATTTTGGTTCATTTGACCTCCAGTTTTGAGTATGCATTTGAATCTGACTTGAAACATGTCTATGTTTAATATCTGGTATAGCTCTCCACACCAGAGACTGTGAATTCCTTCAGTGTAGCTGTGCATGGCTCTGCTTCTGACTTTAGGTTTCCCTAAGTCCCTCTCCTCAGTGAGAGGTTGTGAGCGTCTGCTGCCATCCCTGGTCATCACACTAGAGGCCATGGAGGTGTATGGGCGTTCTGTAAGCTCATGATTTCATTTGTCTTGTTAGGGCCTATGTCTCTATGACTTCTCTGGGTTTATTTTTTTGTAGGTTCTTTTCCTTCTTTCTTAAGAGATATTAGAAGGCTAAAAGGAGTTAAGGGTGCAGAAATTCCTCCCTTCCTTCAACCCCCTACACACACTATATGACAAGATTTTGGTAAAATCTCACCACCTAGAATTCGGGCCATTATTGTAGAAAAGGCTTATTCGCTTGCAGCTACAAGAGCCTAGAGGGGATCTTTCTCAGATCTTTACTGTGAGAACTTTGTGGTGTTCTTTGGAGGTAAAATGTGGGGGCACCCCTGAGATGGCAGCTCAGGAGTCTCCTGTCTCAGGTAGTTCACGATTGCTTGTAGCAATTTGTTAAAATTGTCACTTAATTTTTCCTTGATCATATATTTACAATGTACTCTGATCAAGGTAAGCAAACACTGAATTCTCTCTCTAAATTCACCTTTCTCTCCAGATTTTGGGATAGTGGTTTGCCATTTGCCCTGAAAACTCAGTTCTCCTATGGGAGAAGACAAATTATTCATTTTCAGCTTGTCCATTTTTTTCTTGTAAAATTGGAAATAAAGATATCCAAGCTCTTTACACCTTGAAGCCAACACAGGAACTTCTCCAAATTATTTTTAATTGTTTATTTCATGGTTTAAAAAAATAAAATTTTCCTATGTATTTATTCTGAAGAAGCACACATTTTAAAACAAAAAGTGAAATACTAAGCTCATAATTAGAATTTTATTAAAGCTTTGAAATTATTTTACATATATGTGAAACATAAATCTAAGATGATAGACGCAGTTATGAAGGATATTATGAAATGGGCAGAAAGTTGTCTACTGAAAATTTAAGAAATTTTGGCATTATTATTATGTTTACCTTTCCTTCAGAGAAAAAGAGAAACAGTAATTAAAAAATGAATGAACTTACATTGACTGCATTGTCTGCACAATGAGATATAGTTTTATATTAATATGCCATTAATACAGTAAATTTATTAAATGATGATGTTTAAGTATATAATATGTTTCCTATGTCCTTTTCAGGTTATGTGGATAAAGGCACTTTTTCTTACATTAATGTGGCATATAATCAATCTGTAAAAGTCTCATATCATTGAAAACTTAGGTATAGCTTTGATTTCTACAGCATTAACAAATTGTTTCTATAATTAAAACAAAATATTAAGCCATAACAATATAACTATCACTATTCTTTTCTAACAGAATTAGGGGAAATCAGATTTCTTCCTTCTGATGCAACAGACTTGAAGAAAAACATGACTCAATGCTCTATTAAACATCTGAATAATGAAAGGAGAGTATCACACAAAGAGATCATCCTGGCTATATTGCTAAACTGCTGTAGTTTCTGTTGAAAAGTGGGTTCAGCTGTTCATGACTACTTTAAAAGACAATTATACTGCAGTTTTAAAGGGGGACTTATATGATAGCTCCTTTATCTATTGGTGAGGAAATTTCTCAAAATGTAATGGTTTTGTCTGCAATGGAAAAACTAACCGCTGAGTATATTGTGTAAAAAAAAAAATTCATGGTCAGAAAACGACATTGTTTTTCCTTATTAAAAAAGAATTATAATTGGAAAATTGACTTTTTAGAGCTTTCAGTATACGCTAGTAAAATTACAAAACTTCCGCTTCAACTCATTATGAACTTATTCCTTGATCAAATGGATGGTTTCTTCAAATAGAGTTACTGCCAAAATGCAATCAACCATGAATTGCTTTTAACTTAGTGAAATATCTGAAGTAATTGAAAATTGAAAAGTTTGAAGCTAAACTAACAACAATTTTTTCTTAGATTAGAATACTTTTTATGAAAGCATGCATATGAACATTTTATTGCTGTATGCTGAAACTCTGAAATTAATTTTATCTGCAATGTTAGGAGGAAAAGACATTGAAATTAAAAGAATAACTCCTATAATTGTTTGCTTTCTTAAATAAGTTGATAATATAAAAATTTTGGAAGTCCAATTTTGTAATTTCAATTCGGTAATGCATTTTTAGATATGAAGATATGAGTTTAATGTCTGCTCTTTTAAATGCTGTTTGGGAATAGCCCACTCAGAAAATAATCATGCTTACTTAATTTTAATGTATAACATATTAAAAGTAATGACTTTTTGTGAGTACATTGCATTTCTCAAATAGTATATTTTAACTTCTTGGTTTCATGTTTTTAATCAAAAATATGATATAAACTACTTATACTATAAGTTACTATATTAATTACTTAGTTACTGGTTGCTGGCTTGATTTGTATCTCTTAAGTAAATTAGCAGACATATAACTCCATGTTCTAAACAACATGTCACCTTTAAGAAAAGATATTATTATCCACATTAGTTTGTGACAAGGAAGTATCCACATTAGTTTTTCCTGATGTAGTGAAAGAGAGTTTTATTTTGCTTTTTCTTCAAATAATTTTAGCATTCCCAGTTTTCTTCTGAAAGGGAACAACTTTACCTACAAATGGCCATTTGAAGTTAGTAGGTTACCATTATCAAATGGCCACATCGCTTGCCTTATAAATTGTCTCCTTATCATAGCTGAGTTGATTATGCAGTGGATATCAGCAGGTACAGGACTGTGAAAATAATCACATCTTTCCAGACTAGCAATAATCAATTGGCCTACATTGTTTTTTTAATTGTTAATATGAGCTAATATAAGAAATATAAGATAAGATAAATGATGCTCACGCAGAAAAGACAGTCCACAGACATCTTGAGTAATGCAAGCCATGATTAAATAAGCTTCTACATGCCACTAAATAGCAGTCAGGAGAAAATAAAATGAACAAAAGGATAAGGTCATGGCCAGAGTTGGAGGAGAAAGGGTAGAGTGAACCTGAGGAACGAGGAAGACAATCCAAGGACTCCAGCCACTCAGGGTCCAGATGGATTGTTTCTATATTGTATGATCAAGAACATTTGAATGGTTAGTGGAGCACATTTATCAGAAACAGAAATGTCTTAGAAATATGGGTTAAAGAATCAAATCTTATGTATTATTATGCTGGGCTGTCTCCATGGAGCATGTAGTAGCATGACTAGATTAAGAACCTAGAGTGCATTCCTAATTAATTAAAGAGAGAATTTAAATGACTACAGAGTACCTTTGGTTGTCATTTAAAATATAAATATATAAAACTAAATATAAAATATAAAAAAGTGAATGTTCTAATTATATTGAAAATAAACAAAAAAGAAAAAAGAAAACCAATATTCTAACATCACTGTTACTTATTTGGCCTAAATTAGCACAAGTATATCTTAAAATTTGCCCAACATCAGAAGTCTTGGGGAACTTCCTACATTACATGATGACTGGGCTCTATCTGTGAAACTGTGAACCATAGTCTGAGTGGTGAGCCAAGAGTCTTTTCATGTAATAAACCACACAGTTAATTGACATCCACTGGTAACCTAAAGTTTATCCCATTAATTTTAATTATGATTTTAATTAATAAATTTTTAAAGTAAATCATTGATATATATTCATTGAAAGAAAAAATTTTACAAATGTGGCATAAACTGGACATTATTTTAATATTAGTATTAGCATTTTGAGATACTGAATTCTTATGCTGCAATATTTATAATAAGAACTCTTATGTTTCTTTGGTTAACAAACTACCCAATACCAATTTAGTAGTTGAGGAGTTATCAATCTGTAGGCAAAGAATTATGCATATTTACTTTTTGCATAAAGATACTTTCACATTATGGAACATTTTTAGATACTCGTTCATAAAAAATCAAATGAAATCAAATCAACTCCTTGCATTTTGACAACCTTGCTGGTCAGTAAGTCCTGGGAATCTATGATTCAGATCCTGCCATTAAGATATTTATTGATTGTGGGAAGAACAACAAAAATACAATTGAAGATTTTTCCTCTTTGAGTCAGAATTTCTCAGAGTTATCATAAACCTCCATGTTTCTAAATTCCAGGTATGTCTTCTCCTTAACCAATTAACTTCTCAGCAACACTAAATACAGTCTGTTACCTTCTTGTTTTGGAACGACTTTTTTCTTTATTTTTTGTTTTTTCTCTTCTTCTTCTTCTTCTTTTTTTTTTTTTTTCTTTTGGTAGCAGGAATTGAACTCAGGGGTGCTCAACTATGGAACCACATCCCCAGTTCTTTTTCATATTTTATCTAGAGACAGGATCTTGCTCATTTGCTTAGGGCTTCACTGAGTTGCTTAGGGCCTCGTTAAATTGCTGGGACTGATCTTGGATTTTCAATCTTGCTTCAGCTTCCTGAGTCCCTGGGATTGTGGGCATGCAGGATAGCACCTGGCTTCTTTTCTTAATACCATATTGCCTTTCCTTTTTTATTGTTGACCATTTGTATCCAATTATTGTGTTCTTTTTACTTCTCATTCTAAAACATTAGAGTCTTATAAGTATGTCAATCTATTCCCTCTTCCAGGATAATATTTATAATTTCTTAGCTATAAATGTCATATAATGCATACATTATGATTTGATGTGAAGTGTCCCCCAAAAGCTCCTGTAATGCAGGAATGTAAAATGATTGGGTTATAAGAACTGTAATTTAATCAATCAGTCTTGGTTTGAATGTTCAGGGTGGTAACCTTGAAGTGTGACTGGAGAAGGTGTGTCACTGTGGGTTGTCCTGAAGGGTTTATTTTCCCTGTCGCCACTTTGCTGTACACCCGCTTTCTCTTCTTTCTGACCCACCATGAGCTGAGCGGCTTTCCCCCCCATGGTGTGCTACCTCAACTTTAGTCCAGAGAAATTGAGTCAGCTGTCTATGGATGGAGACTGCTGAAATCATAATCCCTAAATGAACTTTCTTCCTCTATATTGTGTTTGTCAGGTATTTTGGTCACAGCAATACAAAATATAACTGAACTAGAAATCAAAGCAAAGAAGTAGGGTCATTGCTGTGACTAGCCTGATCATGTGGTTCAGAAGACTTTGAAGCTGGTTTTCAGAAAAATTTGAAAACAGGTTAGAAAAGATTTCGAATGTTGTAAGCAGAGATTAAGGACAATTCTCGTGAAAGGTGAGAAGACCAGAGTGCAAACAAAGATATGGACCATGCTCAGGAGATTTCAGAGGGAAATGAAGATTCTTCTGAGAATTGGACTAAAGGCCATTTTATACCATTATATGGTAAATAACTTAACTACATGCTGCACAAGCCATGAGACTTTCTAGGATGCTGAATTTGAAAGTGATGGACTAATTAATCAGATGGAGAAAATTTCAAGACAGTATAGCATTCAGTCAGTGGCATGGATACTACTGGCAGCAATTATCCAGGATCACTGTGAGAAATGAGAGTGGGAAACAGAGCAAAAGGATTTTTAAAAGTTGTGCTTTGGCTAGATATGCCCAAGTAAAGCTGGGGCCAAGGAAAATGTGCTTGTGATAGAGATTGTAGTCACTAAAGAAATGCTAAGTACTTTGCACAGAGACAGTAGGAATAATGTTGCAGGGCATTTCAGTAATTTGCAAGACTACATCTCTCATAGGCTCCAGAGTACAGAAAAGAAATTTCCTTTGAGAAAAGATCATGGGAATCCTTGTTTTCACAGGAAGATTAAGAAGTTGTTTGAACATACTGAGCCATGCAGACAGCCAGAGGCTGCTGAAGTCATGCCACCAGGTTATTCAAGTACTGTATGTGAACTGGTAGCTGACTTTGAACACCAATGTGTTGCTAATTCTGCAGGAATGCAGGACACTGGAGTTAGGGGATGAATGAGACTTCCACCAAAATTTTAAAGAAAGGCCTGGGAGTTCTGGCAAAGTGAAGCAGAGATGATATTCCTAAAGACTTCCTTTAGAGGGTGATGCTTGAAGCTACAAAAGTGGAGTCAAAGCTGGAAGGGAGATCCTTGGTATTAAGTGATGTCAATAACATACACTAGCTGCCAGCTGTGGGAAGAGATGGGCTGAAAAAAAGACCATGCACACTACAACTGTCAAAGTTAATGGGCCAGGGTTGCCCAAGCCTTTTGATTAACACATCTACCTTCATATGTCCTAGATGCTATACATGACTGGTTTTGGCCCAGTTAGGTTTGGTTCTTGTTTTGTCCCCATCTCTTCTTTCTATGTCACTTTCTTTCTTTTTGAAATGATAAATTTTTCTCTGTTCCACTCTAATTAGATATATGTAACTTAATTTTGTCTTTTACTGGGATTCTCAGCTGAAAGTTTGTCCTGACTCTTAGAGGAGACAGAATTTGGGCCTTTTTTTTTTGAGGTGTTGGGGATTGAACCCAGGGCCTTGTGCTTACAAGGCAGGCACTCTGCCAACTGAGCTATATCCCCAGCCCTAATGTGGGTTTTTGGGTAATACTGATACTGTTAAGAACATGAGATTCTTGGAGATTAACTAAATGCTTTTTCAATGTGAGATGTGAGCTTTTGGGAACCAGGCAGAACGTTTGGTGTGGATATTAGGCCTCCCCCCAAAGTTTTCTGTGTTAATTCTGGAATATAAACAGATTGGATTGTGGGAACTGTAACTTAATCAGTCCATCCACATTTGAATGGACTGTGCGGTAACTGTAGGTAGGTGGGGCATAGCTGGAGGAATTGGGTCACTGGAGGTTTACCTTGGAAAGATGTGCCTTCCTTGTACCTCCTTACCCCATATCTGCTTCATGGCCTCTCCATAAACTGAATAGGTTTCCTCTGCTGAGCCCTTCCCCAATGATGTGCTTCTTCATCTTGACCCAGAACATTGGAGGAGGCCACCTATGGACTGAGACTGCTGACACCATAAGCCCCAAATAAACTTATCTTCCTTTAAGTTCTTCTTCATGGGTACTTTGGTCACAGAAATATAAAAACTGACTAAACAACCACAAATACACACACACACACACACACGTGTGTATACATATAAGTATATATATATAATATATATATCTACATATGTAGATAGATTGACACATATAAAATAGCTACACATATCCATGCACATGTATATGCATATATATGTATACACATCTCTATATATGTATATATATATATTATATATGTAATATCCTTTGTTTACATTTCAAGACAGAATCATAAGGGTTACATCCTGAATTATTCTCTTTCTTTCATTCTTCCTATCCAATATTTTTCTGAAGTTACCTCTTTTACTACCAGAATGTGGCTTACATTTGCCAGTTACTCATTTTCATTCTCATAATTCTAGAAGTAATTTTTCAGACTATGTATCATGTAATGATTAATATTTTGTGCTCCATGGAAAACAAGAAAAAATAATAATAAATACGTTTGGGAAAGGCTGCTCTGACTTTGAGTTACACTAAACACATTGGCACTTTAATGACTGAAACATTTTTCAATAAGTGTCTTGTAAATTTGCTTTTCCCATTTATCTCACTGTTTTTGTACTTGAAACTACTTCACTCTATAAAAAGTAATGTATTTAAAAATTATTGCCTTTGAAACATTATTTGGGTAATAATGCTACAAAAATCCAAAGTATTGTAAATTACATGTGACTTTACCCATTACAGATAGTATAATAGGACTGAAGGATTTTGCTTAGATTCTTTAATTAACCATAAATGCACCTTAGATAAACTTCACTGGCTATGATTCTGCCAGAGTGCAAAACATTGCTTTCATTTTTAATTATAAATAGCAAAAATATCTGAGAATATTTTGTAACTGACTCCCTGAAACATTTAAAAATAAAGCCATTTACTTATGTTCTATATTTACCAATAAATGGAAAATTGAACATATCACAGGAACCATGTCACATCCCTGAAATTATAGATTAGATAGATAGATAGATAGATAGATAGATAGATAGATGATAGATAGATGATGACACAATCATTTCTGGAAATTTTAATTTTAATTTTTCTGCAAATGAGATAATTGATAATAATAGCTTCCAGAGGTTTCCACACAGTGCCAGGACTCTTTGACCAAAAAATATGAGGCCTGTGGAAAATACTGGCAAATAATGTGGATTTATGAGGTTAGAAAAATCTCTCTGAATTTCTGATTCCTTTGATTTTCTAACTACATGATCTTAGGATTTTTAGTCTATTACAGAAGCAACAAAATAGCACACTATGGGTGGTTTATAAACAACCAAAATTTCTTTCTTACTCTCCTAGTCACTGAGAAGCACAAGATCAGAAAACCAGTAAGTTCAGTGTCTGGTGAAGGTTTATTTCCTGATGTCATATATGGCACCTTCTCTCTGTGTCCTCACGTGGTTATAGAAACCCTTTGACAAGGTCATTAATCCCATTCATGAAAGTCCCACACTCATGACCTACTCACTTTCCAGCTAACACTTCATAATGGTGATTAGGTTTTTAACATGAGTTTTTACGGAGACGCAAGCATTCATATCACTCTATCAAGTAATTTTATTCACAGTGACACAATTTCCTCATCTGTCAATGGGAATATGATAATACTAGTGAAACAGTAGTGAAAACTAAATGATATACTCCGTGAAATGTTCTACGAATACTGCCTAGCACACGGTAAGCACTCAATATCACACTTCAATAGTGAAGCTTAATTTGAACAGATCTACATTACTCAAAATATCAATGCAAATACTTATTTAAATAAAACAAAAAACAGCAATTGTACTTTCACTTTAAAATTTACATAATGAACAACATCACTTGCCATGAATTAACTGACAAATGAATTCCAAATTAAGTTCTTAATTAAAATTGACACTTCTGGGCTTACAGTGAGAGCAATAGCCATCTGCTTTAAAAGTGACACTAGCCAGATAAGAGCTCTGTGTAAAAGAGTGTAAGGCAGTTACCAATCTGTTTTAATTCAATGTTAGACTTCAGAAGCTGAGAATCTAAGATTATACCAGTCTATCCTTTTGTAGAAATGCTATAATACTGATGGATGTCTTTGGGTAGATCATAATGCCTCCATTGTAAAAAAAATACCTAAAAATCCCCCAGAAAACAAAAAAAAATAAAGTTATAGACATCATTTATGACATAAAAATTAAAAGAATATATAAAATATCATTGCTTCCTTCAAGGAACACTGTTTATTTTAAAATATTTGGAATATTTATGTGAAGAAAACTGCCACACCCACCACTATTCCCCTCAGTGTTTGACATGGTTCCAACTGGGAATAATGAAGATTCTTACATGGTCTAATCTTCTGGAAAATGTGGACGTGGCATGCTTTTTCTTGTTTTCATGCTATTTCTTATTTGCATTGGTAAAGATTTCAGTAGATAATCAGACATTAAGTGTTTTGGAACATAAAAATAACACTGCTCAAGCCTTAATTGATTTCATATTAATATTACCTTAAGCAAACAGAAAAAATGTTGTGGGTCAGATCAACAAGAGTTATTGTCCACTGCTCTCAGTTAGCTTAATGCAGCCAGACTGCCTGGCTGCTTTAGCTCAAACCAGGATGTGTCCCCCTCTTAGTGAAACTGTTTTCACAGTCAGGGACCTCAGTGGATTGCATATAAGATTGATGGGAAGCTGTAGTTTGGGTGTCAATTAACTATTAACAAAAGGAAGTTCCACTTTATAAACTATAGACAGGTCAAAAGGTATTTATGCTACATATCAGCCACCCAGAGATGTCTAAAGTACAACTGTTATCCTTGACATAACTTTAAATCATGACGTGTTAAACCTATAAGGTTAGCCTCGGCTCTTATCATTCCTAGTAAGATGAAAACCAGAACCAGTTAATGGTTTAGAGATGTGTGTTTAAGTAGAACTTGATTTGTTTTGATTACACTTATGTCCATCACATTTCCTTAGAGCTTTATCACCTCCCCTTCTATGTAACCTCAAAAGAATGTACTCAAGTTGAATGTATAGATATTTATAGATTGTGTGTGAAATCGTAGCTGGACTTAGAATTTAGCCATGTTTAACAGTAAAGTTGCAACTAAGCCTCAGATCTTCGAATCTGTGTCGCTTTACTCTCGTCGCCAACGCCTTCCCCCCACCAAGCTGTGCCGTGACCCCTGGTAGGCTGGACCTCGGCAGAAAATGAATGCTTGAATAGGTATGCTGACTGGGGATTACAAGTTTAACAAAAATGAAACGTTTAAGTCATGACAATTATACTTGGGGGCTTCTTTTTGTTGCATTGATAGTCAAACTATGTGATTCATCACTTTAGCAGTTTTCTTTTGGAGAAATATTATATAATACTTTGAAATTGATCTATACATCCCAAGGATATTTTTTCCACTACTGTGATAGTGACATCACAACATAAGACTTCCTCTGAATTCCTCAACCAGGCTTGCCCCAGTGGTACACTGGATGGGCTTCACCTTGGGACTGGGTAGAGAACTCACTTTCTTTTTCTATTTGCCAACAAGTAAAAAGCTGTTTTCTGTAGGCAGATAGGGAAGTTTCTATGAACTATTGGCCCAACTATGGCATTAGGAGCTTCTAGTAAAACAACCAGTTTCCAACCAAACACAGTATTTGTATTGGTGACTAAGTTGGGTGATATACAACATAGATAAGAGGGTTTTGTTTGTGTGGGTAGATTCTTTATAACTTGAAAAAGAATGTCATTATATTAAACAGATAAATAAAAAAGCAGAAGTTAAGGTTTGTTTGTTTTTCCTGAGGCATGTGAATATCCATGATTCCAGCATATGTGATAAACATGCCTTCATACCTTGGATCTCAAACACTGGTGAACAATGTGAACACTTTTGAGGTCTTTCACAGGTGCAATTTGAGAACCCACTATCCGGCATTAGTATTCAGTAGGTCTTGAATGGAAATAGGAGAACTGACTCATGTCAGGGATGAATAGGAATTTGATACTTAACTAGTCAGAGATTTAGATGCAGGCTTTATCACTAGTCCAGGAATGGTTCAGAAAATAAGCTTGGTGGATTCAAAAAATATTCCTGGAAAACAAGCTACTACAAACAGTGGGGAAGTTTATATCTAGATATTAGTACAATATGGCATCATGCTACTCAAAGTGACTTTGGGCTAGAAAACAAGTAGCATCTACTTACTTTCTGGGAAGAAGAACAGAAATGAAGCATCCCAAGACCCACCCATATCTGCCTTACTGAACTCAAAACTGTATTTTAATATGACTCTTTAATAATTAGTTAACACACTAATGCTTAAGAAACACGAAAATAAAAACAAGAGAAGAACTACACCTACCGTCTTCATTCATTCTGCTCCTAATCTGAAAAATGCATTGTCTTATAAAGTAAATTTTGCAGAGAAATAATCCTTAACATTTTTATATTTCAGGTTTGGCATTTTTGTTTTTGCTTTTTATTTTAAAAGCAATGTATTTCATTCCTTTAACTTTTTAACAATTATTAATATGAATAGATCAATAATACTTAGTTGATTCACATCTCTCGAGGTAAAAAAATAAAATATGTTTTTCAATAATATACAGAACTATCTACAAAATGAATAAGACCTGGGGGGAAAAGCAACTAAACTACTGCTCCCTTCATATTAGCTTTCCATTTCACAACTCAGTGCATTCACTGTATGGCAAAAATCCATTGATTTTAAATCTATCATATTTCAATTAGAACTTGTGTAGCATTTATATTTAGATCAGAAAGGCAGTAGCCTGAGTGTTGTTAGGAAGGAAAGCCCTAGAATAGTAACTGCTCCTTTGGTTTTTTTTTAGGCCACCAGCCACATATTCTGCTCAAGGAAAGATTAACTTCCTAGAAAATTCTGTCTTGTGACAAAATGCCATTAACTCCTGATAGTCATAAACACATTAAATAACAACCATAGATGTTGCTTTGACAGCTCTAAAGAATTTGTATGCAGTTTCAATGATGGAGAACCTCACTTATCATAATTTCTGAGTGTTGAATTGATCCTTGGAAGAGAGGCTGATAATTTGATTGTTCTGTAATGTGCTAGTGCATAATTTCAGAAAGAGAAATGATTTTATGAAGAAACTAATTACATGTAAATGAGTTCCTTCACAAGATGTTAATAAAATTAGAAATACTTTTCAAAAATGAAGAAAAAAATAATACAAAGTAAAAAGCCTTGAAGAGGTAGATGATTAAAGAACACTACAGAGATATTGCCCTGGGAAAGAGTATGAAGGAAATCATGTCAAGGAGAGGAAATGTTTTTTTCATTCTCTACTGTATCAGAAAAATCCTCTGGTCTTTTTTACTCTTTAAAACTTAATTGATAATATGAATCATAAAAATTCCAATTTATATTGAAATAAAAGTGCTTTTCATGGGAAAGCTATCATAAAATGTCTCTCCCAATAGAAAAATATTTCATATCTTACATGGAAGAAATCAGTAGTAAGTATTCATGTCCATCTTACAAAGCATATCTTTATATTATAAAAATAGAAAAACAGCAAAATACATTCTAGAAATGCATTTAAAGAATAAATAAAGTTTAGTATGACTTGATTTTAATATATTAAAGTAATATATTAACCCAATTACCATTGCTTCTTCTTCTTGTACATATTCTCTTTTCTTCTTTCTCTTTCTGACATACTACCATTTATTTTAAATAAGGATTTGTGCTGTACTGGATGTAATCCAAGTTTACAGTCTTCCAAACTACATAATCCTAATATTTGGATTTGAAAATATCATGATTCTCGAAAGTGTAGTGAGAGAGCAAAGCTGACCAAAAATGGGTGGGAATCCCTACACAATTAAAAACATATGCATTTTTGTTAATTAATTACTCTGTCTTATACACAGCTTTCTCATTAGGAAAACAGCATCTTTTCATATCAATTACCATAATTTTGCTTTCAATAGCATGCTATTTTTTCCCATTACTTTCTCAAAACTATTCCTTCTTAATTTCCTGTATTCTATCTTTTCAAAATTTTTGCCAGGGCACTAATGTTTTAGAATAATTGGGGGGGGTTCTAAACTTTTTAGCTCATGGACTTCGTTCTATATACATATTATGACATTTATTAAGTTGAGCTCCTTTCCCTCTTTTCTCTCAATTCTTCCTATTAAAGCATATTTATGGACCCATACTCTTTTCTCTCTTTCAGAACTAATTTCCTGACCACTAGAAAAACCCACATACACACATATGCACACATATACCCCCCTTCACACAACACAAGTGAAATGATAGTCCATGTTTTTGAAGAAGTAGGTAGTATTCTTGAAACCTGTAATAGGAATATAGGTCCCTCAGTCTTATGGTAATGCTTCCCAAAAAGTGAAGATAAGATATAGCTAGGTATTAAAGAGGACACTGAAGAAATTATTTTAACTAGAACACGAAAATGCTGAATAGCGACTATTAGGTATAGTAAAAGACCATCCCCAAATTGAAGTACTTAGGTATATATCAAATGAAATATGTATACTCTCAAGATAATGAGACTACAAAACAGATGAAAGAAGAAAAACAAAATAGATGGAATGATACTCCATGTTGATGAGTAGGAAGACTCAAAAATGTCAAAATATTTCTTGACAACTTGATCTATAGGTTCATCAAAATTTCATTCAAACCTAGAAAAAAAATATATATATATACACACATATATACACCTTCTATATGTGTCTCTCTTTCCATAGGCCTCAAAATCAATATATAGGCAGAAATCTAGGATACTGATTATTGAAGGGGAAGAACACAGGTGGACAGATGACTACCTGAATTCAAGACATACTATGACAACACAGTAATCAAGACATCATGGTATTGGTGAAAAAACAAAGTGTACTGATGGAACAGAATTAAAAGCTCAGTAATAGATAACAAATAAGCATGATCAACTGATCTCTGACAAGGGTCACAGGAAATACAATGGAGCAAAGACAGTCTTCTCTGAAACTGGTGCTGGGACAGCTGCCATGTACACACCAAAAAAAAAAAAAAGTTCACACAGACCAGACCTTAACCTTAACCCTTTATAAAAACTAGTTTTACATGGATCCTAGATCTAAATATAAACTGCAAAACCATAAAGTAGGAGAAAACCAAACGGCCATGACAATGACATTTTGGTCTGAACTACAAAGACAAAATCCATGAAAGAATTATTGGATAAGTTTGACACTAAAATTAAACATTCTTGCTCTTAGAAAGATGAAGAGGATGAGAAGACAAGGCACAGTCTTAGAGAAAATATTTCAGAAGAGACATCTGATAGAAGATTATTGTCTAAAACCTATAAAAAATCTTAATACCAAAAATAAGACTATGAACAATCTGATTAAAAAATTGATGAATGGACTTAACAAATACCTCACCAATAAAGACAGACAAATGTTATTGAGAAGTATGTGTAAAGATATTCAACATCATATGCCATTATAGAATTGCAGAAGAGAACAATGACTTGTCACTGCACACTTATTAAGATGGCCAAAATTCAAAATGGACAAAAGTAATTTGGTGATGCAATGAAAACCCTCTCTCATTACTGGCAAAATCCACATCAATACACTCAACAGATAATATACTAAGCCTCAATACACTAAATGGATAATACGATTTGCAACAAATTTCAGAAGGGCAACAGGGAAGAACCAAAAACAACATTATGCTTTGATTCTTTGTTAAAACTTAAATAGTATTTTATTGTGTTGAGAAATATTTAAGTGGATAGAAATTAGAAAGAAAAAATAAAAATTTTGAGTAGTATATTTTCTTTTTAAAATTTGTGTGTATATTGCCAAAAGATATCCTAGTAAAGCAGTTCTTACATTTCCAGGGACTATTTCATATCAATATATATTTAAATCAGGGTCTTTAATATCAAAACATGATGCTAAAAAAGAGATACAAAGTAATTCAGTTGTAAAAATATAGGTAAATAAAAATATATGTAGCCAAAGAAGGCAGCATATGCTAATAACAGATGAATTAGATGAATACCTATGGAATTCAGGACTTCAGTGTCTTCCATTTCTCTGGCATTTATTTGTAGCTCTTTTTTCTTAGTAGCCTGTGCACATAATGGTACTCAGTCTTCTTCACTGATCTGTTAGCTGCTTTGTTTTATTTTACATTTCATTCTATTCACCTTTGCAGCCTAGTGACTAGTCAAATGCACCATACCTAATGTTGATTTAATGTCTGTAGAAGACATCATTTCAGAAGTGGAAAGTTTTAGAAGCACAACAATTTGAGATGTGCTTCAAAAGATGAGGGATAAAGCTCTTTAGGGTTCATATTGGCATCCATGTGGAGACTGAGATGACACACAAGTAGAAGAGCAAATAGATCAATTGGATTAAAGGTGAGATTCAGGTATGGATTGCCAGGACATAAACTGAAAACAGCTTGCTCAGTCAACGTGTACCACTTGAATACATGCTATGGGGTTTGCATTGTAGTCAGCAATGATATGAATGTGGAAAAATATATCTGACACATAAAATGCAATATTTCCAATGTAAAATGTCCTATAAAAGAAACAGTCACAATAAAAAAATATTTAAAATTTAATTATGTCTAAGTAAACAAATTGAGAGTATAGTGATCTGTATATCGGAGATTAAATATAGTTATTTTCCTACTTTTGTTTACTTCTTCATTAAAAAAAAAATAGCTTCCTGGCTGAACATCCTATTTAGATTTGCTTATACAGCTAACGACCACTGTGCATAACTTCCAGAATGGGAAATGAGTCTGGTTAATTTAACCACTAGGATTCCAGATGAATCCTGTTGATATATTCCTGATAATTAACAATCTGTGAGCAGCTTCATTGTCCAATATACAATACACAGCACAAGGAAAATGATCATTTATACATTGTGGGTTTAGTGGACTAAATGAAAGTGGATTTTTTTATTAATAGCTGCACTTTTCATAAATTTTATGAGTTAATAGGGTTCAATTAATGTTGCCAAGTGGTGTGCTTCATGCATATGTCTCTGGGGCGTTGCGAAGTCGAGAAGAATGTGTAATGAATGGTTGAGCAGTTATATTGGTACCCTAGTAATTAGAGAACGGGTAATTAATGTGCATCTGTGTTAGGCTCCTGGGTGCTGTCAGCGACCCTGTAGTGTGCAAAAAAGAGGAATTATGAGTTTGGCAAGGGAATACAGCTTTTCTCTTTTTCTTAAATTTTAGATCTACATCTGTGTTTAATTAGAACAAGAAATGAATTCCCATTAACACCATTAGGCAACATGCTATGATTGGTTAAAACCTACATGGAGTGTGAAACACATCTAGAAAGCTCAGGAGGTCATAATGAAATGTTTTTAATCTCAGAAGGACTTTCTGAAAATAAAATACAAATGCTGAGTAACACCAACCTCGTCATTGTAGAACACCTTCTTTTCTCTACTTTTGGTTGCTTTCTTACTGTATGTGACATAAACAGACAATCTGCTGAGTAAAACTGAGTCATCACACCTGCAATTGTATTTTTTTCCCAGCTGTACAGGTAAGATCCAATCACATAACCTTTGCAATAGACTCGGTGTACAAAAATGCCACATATATTAATGACAGGATAAAACATTTTACTAAAAGGTAAGAGTCACAGATGTTACAGATGACTAACTGTGCTGATGCACTGGTTTCCGAAGAGATTAAAATTAAATTGCTTTTATCTCCTGAAGCAGAATAACATTTCATACTCCTCATGATAATAAAATGTATCCTTAGGGCAAGTAGTATGTCTATACATTTAAAATGAAATAGTCATGATTTAATTAGCAAGAATGTCGGCCTTGGTTTTAAGAGAAAGATGACTCTCCCGAGTGTTCTTGTTCAGTGGCCCTCGAAAACTCTGCTTTTTGACAGAGATCTATTGAGTGGTTGTATTTGTAATTAAACACTGTCTTTACTTAAAGTTTTGGTAATACTCTGCAAATTATTCTATTGAGACATTAACTCGAAATGAGGATATTTCCTCTTTTGTATACAATTACACTGCACATTGCCAGATACCACAGACTATGAAGTTGAAATTTGGGGGGAAAGGTTCAGGATTGATTACCAACAAACAAATTTTGTAAGTGCATTAATGGTGAATAATTTCATCCATAGGACAGTTTGATACTTGAATTTAGATGGCAGCCTTTATAGGAATGCAGAATTATTTGCTTTTTTGAAAAATGACTTTTTGGCTTGTTTGCATTTGCTTGGAGAAAATTCCAGGTAGTGTGATTGCTACATCATATGGTAGTTCTCTTTTAGATTTTTAAGAACTCTCCAGGATTCTCCACAATGGCTGGGGCTGGACTAATTTCAATTCTCACCAACAATGAACACATGTTCTTTCTTCATATTCTCCCCAGCTGCTTTCGTTCTAATTGGGGTGAGCAGGTATCTCACTATAGTCTTGATTTGAATTTCCCTGGTGATTAATGATATTGACATTTTTTTTCATGTACCTGTTGTGCATCTTTTGTATATCTTCTTTGGAGTAATATCTATTCATATCTTTAACCCATTTTTATTTGAACTATTATTATTACTATTACTATTTTTTTATTGAAATTGGTTTAGTTCCCATATATTCTGGTTATTATCCTCCTGTGAAATGCATACTTTGCAAATATTTTATTCCATTT